>RCUC01101157.1:0-50427 GCA_003697995.1 Taxidea taxus jeffersonii | reverse complement strand
AAAAAAAAAAAAAAAAAAAAATTAAAAGTCACAGGAAAAAAAAAAAAAGAAAAGAAAAGGAGGACTCTGCTCTTAATCTCACCAATTTCTTCATTGTCCTTTTAAATGTTCATGTCTTATGGTAGTTTATATTATTCTCCCACTCAGGATGTATTAGATATTTCAAAGAGGTCATCACTGGATATGCTTTAAATGGATTTAGGAAGAAGAGAGCATCAGATGCATCTTCAGTACTGGGACGTCAGGTGGTCTAGTGAGGCCTCCTGAATGTACGTATGGAAAGGTGTATGTGCAATAGTTTTTGACTCAAAGATAGTTTGTCTTAAGCAACATAGAAGTTGTTGGGGTGCCTGAGTGGCTCAGTGGGTTAAAGCCTCTGCCTTTGGCTCAGGTCATGATCTCAGGGTCCTGGGATTGAGCCCCACATCAGTCTCTCTGCTCAGCGGGGAGTCTGCTTCCTCTTCTCTCTCTCTGCCTGTCTCTCTGCCTACTTGTGATCTGTCAAATAAATAAATAAAATCTTAAAAAAAATAAACATACAAGTTCTTACTCTAACTGAGCCACAGATATAAATGATTCCTCCAGTGGTAGGTTAGGATGGCATTGCACAGTGTCTTAGACCATCATTAGGAATTTTGTCTCTCTGAGGCCACATCTCCTTCGGGTCTGTCTTGTAGAGCACATAGAGTTTCTACTCTACTCTCTGCTCTCAGCTGCAACTTTGCCCCAACATTGTGCCTGGCTCTTTCTGCTTTTGAGACACTGCAAGGCTTAGTTTCCTTAGATCTGTGTATTATGGCTGATAGAGTAGTCACTATTAGTGTGTCTTCTCTTATATGGGATGGAACGGTGTTAATATCAATGGTAAAAATCACAATAGTAATAATAATCCAGGTTTATACTCAAGAATACACCCTGTTTTTACATGTTCATTCTGTTTTGTTTCTTTCTTCCTTTGACTACCTTTACCATTTCATCCGCCCTTCTTATCCCCACTGTGGCAACCACCAATATGTTCTGTGTACCTGTGAGTTAAGTTTTTTGGATATATTTTTTCTGATTTCCCATGTTAATGAGATCTTACAGTATTTGGTCTTACAGTATTTGTCTTTTATTTTAATTAGCATAATTCCCATAATGATCCATCCATGTTGTCACAAATGGCAATACTTTAAAGGAGAACAGTATTAATTTTTATGAGGGTAGACCTTTAGAGTTGTTTAGATGGAGCTGGACCTGCCAAGATCTCCTGGCACTAATGTTTAGTCCTCACCTACACTCCTCATCTTCAATTGGGGTTTTGTGCTATGCTACTCAAACACCTGGAGTATGGACTTCTCCAGTAGCCCATAGAAACTTTGCCTTTAGTGAGCAGCATTGTGCTCTGCACTTGGCTGCTGAAGCACATGTACTGGGTCTAATTCATAAGGCACCATTCTGCAGATTAGAAACAGATGGCCTTTTCTCATGCCACATGCTATTTTTTTTCCCAACAATAAAATTTCTATGAGCCATTCTGTATGAATGATACAAACTAAATTTTCAAATATAATGTTTGTTATTTAACATTTTAATTATGGGATGCCTGGGTGGCAGAGTCAGTGAAGCGTTTGCCTTTGGCTTAGGTCATGATCTCAGGGTCTTGGGATCTAGCCCTGCATTGGGCTCCTTGCTTATTGAGGATCCTTCTTCTGCTTCTGCCTGCTTCTCCCTCTGTTTGTCTGCTCGCTCTGTCTCTGAGAAGTAAGTAAATAATCTTCTTTTAAAGTAAATAAAGAAACCTATTTTAAAGAATAAAAAATTTTAATTGTAATGGAGTTCCAAGTTATACACTAATTTTTATGAATATTTATATATATTTTGTTCATGAGAAATAAATTTTTAAGAACAGTTCCTATATGACCTTATATTTTGTAGAAGTGATCACTAGGTTTAACATTTATGTTTTTAATGGCTATGAGATATATACCACATAATAAACAATCTACTTATTTAAAGTAAATAATCTAATAGTTTTTAGTATAGAAGGCTGTGAAACAACCATCATTAACTAATTTTACAATATCTTTGCCACTCTAAAAGGAAACCCTATTCCTCTAGCCCATTTTAGTCACTTATCATTCCTCTCCATCACCATCACTAGAAGTCCTAGGAAAATAGCAATCTACTTTTTTTTTTTTTTTTTTTTTTTTTTTTTTTTTTTTAATAAAGAGAGCTCACATTCAGGAGTAGTACGGGAGTAGTAAGGGAGGGGCAGGAGAGATTCTTAAGCAGACTCCATGGTGAGTGCAGAGCATGATGGGGCTTAATCCCATGATCGTGAGTTCATGATCTGAGCTGAAATCAGATTTTGAGCCTGAAGAGACTGAGACATGAAGGCTCCCCATAATCCACTTTATTTCTCTATAAATAAACTTTTCTAGACATTCAATATAAAAGGAATTATAAAGTAGGTTTTCTTTTTTAACCTCTTTCTTTCATTTAGCATAAAGTTCTTAACATTAGTTTCATCCATATTGTGGCAATTATCAGTATTTGTTTCCTTTTTGTTGATGAATAACCTTCCATTTTATGACTATATAGTTGACCCATTCATCAGTTGTTTGAATGGTAGATGTTCCCCCATTTTAGCTCTTATGAATAATTCTGCTATGAATATTGGTGTACAAACTTATGTGAAGATATATTTAATTTCCCTAGGGTAGTTGTTTAAGATTAGAACAGCTAGGTCATTGTTATTCTATGGTTAATCTTCTGAGGCACTTCTACATTGTTTTTCAAAGTGGTTGCATCATTTAACATTGCTACAAATAATGTATGAGAACTCTAATTACTCCACCACCTCACTAAAATGTGTCATTACCTGACTTTTTTGATTCTAGACATCCTAGTGGGTAGAACGTGGTGTCTCATTATGACTAAGGTCTGCATTTCCAATTCTCATGTTCTTTTGGACATGTGCATGTTTTTTTTGAGTAGTGTTTATTCAGATATTTTCCTAGTTTTTAATTTGGGTTAGTACCTTTTTATTAAGTGGTAGGAGTACTTCATAGAGTCTGAAAACAAGTTCCTTATCAGATACATAATTTGAAAAAAAAAGAAAAATCTGTCTTGGTGACTCAGTTGGTTAAGCATCTGTATTCTGCTCAGGTCATGATCTCGGGGTCCTGGGATCAAGCCCTGCATTAGGCTCCCTGATCAGTGGGGAGTCTGCTTCTCTTTCTCCCTCTCTCCCCAGCTTCTCTTCATACTCTATCCCTCATATAAATATAATCTTTAAATATATACATACAAGATTTTCAAGTATTTCCTCCCAATATGTGAGTTGACATTACACTTTGTTGATGACATGATTTTCAATACAATAGGTATTGATTTTTGTGGTCTAAGTCAAAGTCACTATGAGGTACTCATTACCAATAAAATATTTGTATATTTTCCACTCAGGGGAATGACATTTTTTTTTTAAAGATTTTATTTATTTATTTGACAGACAGAGATCACAAGTAGGCAGAGAGGCAGGCAGAGAGAGAGGAGGAAGCAGGCTCCCTGCCGAGCAGAGAGCCCGATGCGGGGCTTGATCCCAGGACCCTGGGATCATGACCTGAGCCGAAAGCAGAGGCTTTAACCCACTGAGCCACCCAGGTGCCCCAGGGGAATGACATTTTTAATGACAGTCACTGTTCTTTTTTTTTTTTTTCTGTGAAAATGAACACTAAATTTGAAAGGGATTTTTTTTTGGAGGGGCTTAGTTATTTTGCTAAGCTGTTATTTAGTAATAAAAATCTTTTTGTGAGATAAGTCTTACATATGATGAAATGCAGACCTTTTTAAGTATAAAATTTGATGAGTTTTGATAAATGTATATGCTCACATAGCCATTAACAAATTAAAGACCTAGAATACTTTCATTAACCCAGAAAGTTCTGTCATGTTCCTTTTCAGTTAATTCCCTCAGCTGCAACTATTGTCCTGATTTGTATCACTCTGTTTTAGTGTTGTCTATTCTTTATCTTCATGAAAATTGAATCACAGCATTTATTTATATTGTGTGGTCTCTGTTTGGGATTTATCATATTGTTGTTTGTATTATTAGTTCATTATTTTCCTTTGCTGAAGATTATTCTGTCTATCCTGCCAACTTGTGCCTTTCGAGTGCATTGTATTTGGATTTAATGTAATTGTTAAATTTTAGGGAGTAAGCTCATATTATTTTAGTTTATTTTTCTGTCCTCTTTGTAACTTATTTTACTTCGGTTTTGTTTTTTTTTTTTGAGTTAATGGGGTAGTTGGTTTTTGTCTATTATTCAAGGTTCTCTTCTCAACATCTTTATTTTTATTTTTATAAAGCTTTTATAAAACTATTTTTTAGAGCAGTTTCAGGTTCACAGGAAAACTGAGCCAAAGCTATGGTGATTTCCTTCATCTCCTCTCATTAACAAATAGGCAGAGGGACTGAGTAGACATTTTCCAAAGACATACAAATGGCCAACAGGTACATCAAAATGTGCCCAACATCATTTATCATCAAGGAGATACAAATCAAAATCATAGTGAGATATCACATCAGCTCTGTTAGACTAATTATTATCGAGAAGATAAGAGATATGAAATATTGGTGAGGGTGTGAAGTAAAGGGATCCCATGCATACTATTGATGGGTGTGTATATTGGAACAGTTATTATGGAAAAAAAAACTATAGTGTTTCCTCAAGAAATTAGAAGTTGAACTACCATCCTTCAATCCTACTTTGGGTATATATCCAAAGGATGAGAAATCATGATTGTGAAGGGCTATCTGCCTTCTCAGGTTCATTACATCATTATTCACAGTAGCCAAGGTGTGGATACAACCACATCCTTGACTGATGAATCAATATAGGAGATGTGAGACATATATTATTCAGACATTAGAAGGAAGAAAACTCTGCCATTTTCAATATCATGGATGGAGCTGAAGGGCTTGATGTTAAATAGAACACGCAAGACATAGAAAGAGATGTTTTGAAAGATCTCACTTAAATGTGGACATGATATAGTTCAATTCACAGAAGCAGGGAGTATAATGGTGTTACCAGGGGCCAAGCACTGGGGGAAATGGAGAGATGATGTCTCTAGGGTGTGTGGTATCAATTATATAGAATGAATAAAATCTAGAGATCTAATATATAGCAGGGTCACTATAGTTAACAATACCCTAATGTATACTTCGAATTGCAAAAAGGATAGATCTTAAATGAAATCTTGTGTGCACACACATAAAAATACACACACAATAGTATCTATACAGAGAAGATAGATGTGCTAATTAGATTATGGTGATCTATTTATATTATATATATATCAAAAAGTAAAGTTATATAACTGAAAAATGTATATATAATTGCTGTACATCAATGTGCCAACTTTGGGACACTAATGCAACCAGTAGCCTTCATAATATCCCCAGAAAGCAAAAAGTAGTGAGAACACTAAAAACATTGTATTTTAATGACTTTATTTTTAAAACAATGGGTATTAAGGAGGGAACATATTGCATGGAGCACTGGGTGTTATATGCAAACAGTGAATCATGGAACACTACATCAAAACTAGTGATGTACTGCATGGTGATGAACATAACATAATAAAATAAAAAAAAATTAAAAAGCAATCTTTGACAAGAAGAAAATATTGGTTTTGAAAAGCTTTCCAGTTAAATAAAGGAGAATAGCATTGAAAATGAAATGGAGGGGCGCCTGGGTGGCTCAGTGGGTTAAAGCCTCTGCCTTCAGCTCGGGTCATGATCCCAGCGTCCTGGGATCGAGCCCCGCATCAGGCTCTCTGCTCAATGGGAGCCTGCTTCCTCCTCTCTCTGCCTACTTGTGATCTCTGTCGAATAAATAAATAAAATCTTTAAATCTTTTTTTTAAAGATTTTTTATTTTATTTATTTGTTAGAGGGAGCACAGGCAGACAGAGAGGCAGGCAGAGGCAGAGGGAGGAGCAGGCTCCCTGCCGAGCAAGGAGCCTGATGTGGGACTCCATCCCAGGATGCTGGGATCATGACCTGAGCCGAAGGCAGCTGCTTAACCAACTGAGCCACCCAGGTGTCCCAATAAAATCTTAAAAAAAAAATGAAATGGAATCTTGTCACAGTTACTAAATATGTGTTATACTTGAATACAGTGAAATCAATGAATTTTATTTATTTATTTATTTATTAAGTTTTTTATTTAAATTTCAGTTAGTTAACATACAGTCTAATAGGAGTTTCAGGTGTACAATTTAGTGATTCAACACTTACATACTACATACCCCGTGCTCATCACAATTGTACACCTTTATCCCCATCATGTACTTAACAGTCCTCCTACCCTTCTCCTTTCTGGTAAGCAGCAGTTTGCTCTTTACAGATAAGAATTTGTTTTTTGAATTGCCCCTTCCCTCTGTTTTTCACTGTACCCATTTTTTCTTAATTTTTACATGAGTGAAATCATATAGGATTTTTATTCTCTGACTGACTTATTTTACTTATCATAATACCCTCTGGCTCCTAGTCATTGAAAATGGCAAGATCTCATTTCTCATTCTTATTTATGAGGGAGTAATACACCATACATGCATATATATATGCACACACACACACACATATAAAATCATGTATTTACCTAGTTCATCATTTGATGGAAATGGGGTCTTTTCATAATTGTGTTATTATAGATATTATTCCTATAAATATTGGGGTGCATGTATCCCTTTGATTTAATATTTTTGTACTCTCTAAAATCAATGAATTTTAAAAGTTCATGATATCACTCCTGCCATGCACATATTTGAAGCGAGGTTGATAATCTACTTTGCTCACTATAAGCATCAAAATTCTATTCGTAATACTAACTTGTCGATAAACACTATACCTTCTCTAGGAAAGCACAGATAAAGTGGCTTCCTGCTCCCAAAGTACGTTCTCTGTAACTCTGTTAACTAGAGACAAGTTCATTAAGTATTTCTGAATGCCTCTCATACTTTCATTTATTCCATTGATAAACCCAATTTCAGATGAAATAATATACACTTTTTCCCTTTAAATTGGGTTCTACCTTTCTGTACTATAATCTCAGAAATTATGTTGCATCTATGAGGTATTGTAATTTCTTAGTTAGTTTTCACCCTATATGTTATTTCACTTCTTTTCCTTTTAGAGCTGCAGAAGTCTGTTGTTGTAGCCCCTATGAGAGGATATATATAGCTCCTCTTATAGGGGCTACAACAAGAGACATCTGCAACTAATAGTGCATAATATGAAATATGAGCATTTCATAACCCATAGTGTCAAACTTGAGCTCTCAGGGAAAGAGAGAACCAGGCTGGCATTATGGGGAAACCTATAAGTGTGAGGACAGAAGTAGAGAAAAAAGTAAGGGAATCATATTTATTATTTATTATGTTAGAGAGTGTTGGGCAAGTCAAGATGTACACTATCATATTTGATATCTGTACAGGTGAAGGAATCAACAAAAGTCTTCAATTCATCTTTTGCTTTCTGTGGTAATTTTAATATGCCAGAGCTTTCTCATGGCATTTTTCACTTCTGCATTCCTGAGGGTGTAGATGAGTGGGTTGAGGAAAGGGGTCCCGATAGTATAAAATACAGTCACCATCTTGTCCATAGGGAAAGTGGTTGGGGGGCGTGTGTATATGAATATACATGGGCCAAAGAATAAGACTACAACGATGATGTGAGAAGTGCAAGTCGAGAGAGCTTTTTTCCTCCCTTCTGCACTGTGGTTTCGTAGTGAATGCAAAATGACAATGTATGAGATCATCAGAATCACAAAACTGCTTGAGCAAATGGCCCCGCTGTTAGACACCATCAATAGGTTGATCATATATTTGTCCATACAAGCAAGTTCCAGCAAGGGTTGCAAATCACAGCAGTAATGATCAATCAAATTGGGTCCACAGAAAGGCATTCTTAATGCCAAGATAATCTGGGCTATAGAATGGATAAAAGACCCTATCCATGCAAGAATGATCAGCATGCTGCAGACCTGCTGTCTCATGATGGTTGAGTAATGTAAGGGCTTACAGATGGCCACATAGCGATCCACAGCCATGAGGATGAGCACAAAGATCTCCATACAGCCAAATAAATGTAGTGCAAAGACTTGAGTCATGCACTCATTGTAAGATATGATTTTTTTTGCAGAGAGTGAATCCACAATTAGTCTGGGGGCTGTTGTAGTTGAGAAGCAGGAATCAGCAAGGGACAAATAAAATAGGAAATAATACATGGGGCTCCCAAGTGTCCGGCTGAACTTGACAGTGACAATAATAAGCAAATTTCCTATCATAGTTCCCACATAGAAAATGAAGAAGATTACAAATACCATCTTCTTTTTCATAGGATCTTGGGTCAATCCTAACAATATGAATTCAGTTACACTGATATTTTGCCGCATTTTTTTCAGGCAAAGTGGAGAAAGCACAGGTTAAAAATAATCTGCAAAGAAAAAAAAACAATAAGAAATGAATACTCCATTTGGGGGCTCAAATCCATATGTTTGATAATGGACATGCCACTTAACAGTGGGTAATCCCTTACTTTCTGTGTTGTTTTCTTCTGAGTAAAGTGCAAGTCATACAATTCATTCACAATCTGTTCACCTGATTGCTAATGGAAGTACTGAAATATATCAATAATGAAATAGTACTTGATTCCTCAGGCACAATAAATATTAATTTAGGGGATTTGGTAAAAGGTTATCTTTCTGAGCTGAATATCTTTCTTTAGTTTACAGGAAGGACCAGTTAGTGTAGAATGTAGCCAAATGGAGAAAAATCATGCATGATTTGCATAATGTGCATTCACACTATTTGAACCTGGTAATTCACTTGTGAAGCGTCTTCTAGTAATATTCTGAACATTCAAGGAACGTTGTAGAAACATCTGAGAGTGTTTTCCATAATGAAACCTTAAAGAGAGAGAGAAGGAGAGAGAGAAGAAGCGAACAAGTGAGAAACAAACTTTATTTTACCAGGGAGCATTCAGTCAATTGGCCCAGTCTATCTTGAAATGTATTTAAATCTGCTACCTTGACTGTATATTTCCTGTTACTTTAACTCTCAATAATTTCTAGTTGTGTAGAGTTTTAAATTCATTTCCTATTACAAAACTTTGTACTTTAAAAGTTATACTATGTTGTACAAAGTTAAATTCTTTGCCTAGTTCAGTATATCAATGAATCTATCCACATATTTTCTTAAGGCATAAGGAGAGACTGAGACTAAAATAAAGGGTAAATAGAAAACATTTGGCATAAGTCAAAATATTCTTTCACATTTCATGTTGTTTTAAGCACCAGGGATTTAGAAAATAAGCTAAGGAATTTTCAAGTCATAGATGAAACTTTTTAATAGAATTCCTGAAATCTATTTTCTTGAGTATCCCATAACAGGACTTGAGTAAGAGAAGTTAGAAACGGGAGGTAACTAGTATTTATATCTACCAAATGGTGGAATAAAGCTTCTCTCTCCTCATCACATATATTTTCAATATAGTAGCACAATTAAATGCATAAGTGTCAAGGCATTATGTACTTTTACAACATTTATTCAAGACAAAAGCATAATATTCTAAAATATAAATAGATTTCAGAGATCAATCTTTAAAAACACAGTGAGTAGAGTACTTGAGTCTCTCAGCTGGTTAAGTGTCCGACTCTTGATTTCCACTCAGATCATGATTTCTGGGTTGTGGGATTGAGTTCCACATTGAGCTTCATGCTGGGTATAGAGCCAGTTTAAGATTCTATCTGTCTCTGTCCTTTTGCTCCTTTCCCTGCTTTGGCTTTCTCTCTAAATAAATAAATAAACAATATCCTTAAAAATAAACCAGTGTAAATGAAAATGGGCAAAATAACTAATTTTAAAAGAAACTCTCCTCATTAAACGTAATTTGTAAAGATTATCAATTTCATTACTAGAAAAATGCATTCAATTTAAATTCCAGTTATATATCCTTTCATCTGTCATACTAACAAAGAGACCTTTTCTTGATAAATGCCTCTTAATACACACAGCTGAAAATGATGTCGGAAACAATTGATCCCACACAATCTTGGTAGAAGTTTAAGGGGATGCCATCTCTCAGGGACTGATTTTCAGCATTGAGGATATTTCAATGGCACATAGACACAGGTCTAGTGATTCCATTTGCTGCAGGTAATCTCACTCACAGGCACAAAGACAATCACAGCAGTCCTTTCCATGTTGGCAAAAGGTAAGAGACCAATTCAATGCCCATCAGAAGGAAACTAGGTGAGTCGGGGACAGTATTTTATGCAATCATGAAAAAAAGGAAGTGGACATACACATGTGTAATGGTTTCTAAATTATGTTGTGAAATGATAGAATTCAGGAGTGTATGCTGGGGATGGTGATGTTTTCATTAACAGCAGAACAATATATATCACACACTCATGGTCTCATATCAATTATATTTAAGAGACTACCGTGATTGCATAATATGATTTCAGGGTGGGGAAACTGTATTCTTGGAATCAATGTTAGGAGGATGACTTACCTTTTAAAATATTCCCTTAGTAGTTGGAAATTTGTCATAATGATGTTGCATTTAAAGGAAAGCTTTTAAAAACCTTATCTTAGTAGACGGTTTGCTAATCACATTGCCATATTACTAGATGATAACAACTGTCTTCTGACATAGGCTGCAGAAAACAGGAAAATGTCCAGGATTAGAGTAAGATCTAAGTCTGTATAAGAGGGTGAGTCAGCTCTAGAGGCAGTTCTGTACTCAAGGCTCTTAACCACATCATAGGTGAACCACACTGACATTCACAACAGTTTGCCCTGCACTCTTAGGAGTTCACCAGATATGCTTTTTGTCTAGATCTTCAACAGACAGAAATAGAATATTGTCCATAGTTTCTAACAGTAAATATTATTTAAAAAATCTATCTACCTATTATCTATCTATATATCTATCATCTATCATCTATTACCTATATCTATCTATCTATCTATCATCATCTGTCTATGTGAGAGTTATAGACTGAGGCATTTGTATCATTCACATAATAATAAATAGAATAATAGCATACATTTGAACAAAGCAACATAAGGAAGGGAATTTTTATCTATTCGTTGCTGATTTTAAGAAGTATAAAAAGTATATGTTTAAAAAAGTACATGTTTAATAATAAGTATCATAAAATGAATGAAATAATTAAGAGAATTTCCCATTGATACAATCCAATAGTGCTTGGTCATATGCAATAGGCAGTTACCACTGAAAAGGGAAGTCTCCTCCATCCAAAGTAAAATCATCTTCTCCATGGAGCATTTTCTGGAACACTGGAATAGATATAACTTCTATTTGTTTATCTCTCCATGAGGAGCCAATGTGTGTTTCTTGTATTTCATCTATTCAGTTTAGATTGTGATGTACTTCTAGAAAATTCCCTAAACTTTCTATCCTTCCACAAATGCCACAATGTGACATTTATCAGATAACTTTCTCTGAGTATTAAATAAGGTTATGTTAATCCCCAACACAAATCTTACCAGTTTTGATAAGAGCTTATGCAAAGAGTGGGCAGTTCAGTCATCTCTTCTTTTCTCAAAGGTACTTTGCCACACTATGCTCAAATGTCAGTGAAAAAAAAAAAAAAAGGAAGAAGAAGAAGAAGTGTTTCTAAAACTCTGTCTGATCTCTTGATGCCACTGATGGTCAGGTTCTTGCTTTCCTGCCAGAAAACAATGATGAGCCTGCATTCATCCCACACTTTCTGAAATCAGCTCCCACATGGAATGTTGACTGGGAAATGCCTCTCTTTTGCCCTTCCTGAAGTAGTATTTAAACATGAGTGATGCAAAATATAGAGTCTGGGGAAGGTTATTCCCTGAAGTGCCCCCTCCATTTTAATTAGGAAGCATGAGCTAGATGTAATAAAGTACTTAATCTTCAATATGTATGTACGAATTTATTATATTTTTATTTATTTATTTTAATTTCTTTTCAGTATTCCAGAATTCATTGTTTATGCACCACACCCAGTGCTCCATGCAATACGTGCCCTCCATAATACCCACCACCAGGCTCACCCAACCTCCCATCCCCTGCCCAATCAAAACCCTCAGATTATTTTTCAGAGTCCACAGTTTCTCATGGTTCATCTCTCCCTCCAATTTCCCCCAACTCCCTTCTCCTCTCCATCTCCCCATGTCCTCCATGTTATTTCTTATGCTCCACAAATAAACAAAACCATATGATAATTGACTCTCTCTGCTTGGCTTCAATATTTATTTTTAGATTATGGGGGAAATGTGTTTATTTGGGCCAGAAATGGTTACTTAACTTTAGCTATAACTTAAGGAAAAAAAAAAAAAAAACAGTAATAAAGAGTGATTATCAGGACATGGGGAGAGGAGTAGTGAGTTGGGGGAAATTGGAGGGGAAGATGAACCATAACAGCCTGTGGACTCTGAGAAACAAACTGAGGGTTTTGAAGGGGAAGGGAGTGGGAGGTTGGGTGAGCCTGGTGGTAGGTATTATGGAGGGCACGTATTGCATGGAGCACTGGGTGTGGTGCATAAACAATGAATTCTGGAACACTGAAAAGAAATTAAACAATTAAAAGTTTTTAAAAAAGTCCTTTGAGATACAGATGTAGTGAAAAGAAGGGCCATCTGTACCCCAGTGTTCATAGCAGCAATGGCCACAGTCACCAAACTGTGGAAAGAACCAAGATGCCCTTCAACGGACAAATGGATAAGGAAGATGTGGTCCATATATATTATGGAGTATTATGTCTCTATCAGAAAGGATGAATACCCAACTTTTGTATTAACATGGACAGGACTGGAAAAGATTATTCTTAGTGAAATGAGTCAAACAGAGAGAGTCATTTATCATATGTTTTTGCTTATTTGTGGAGCATAAGAAATAACACAGAGGGCATGGGGAGATGGAGAGGAGAAGGGAGTTGAGGGAAATTGGAGGGGGGCATGAGCCATGAGAGTCTATGGACTCTGAGAAACAATCTGAGGGTTTTGAAGGAGCACGATTGGGAGGTTGGGGGAGCCTGGTGGTGGGTATTAATGAGGGCAGGTATTGCATGGAGCACTGGGTGTGGTGCAGAAACAATGAATTCTGTTACACTGAAAAGAAATTAAATTAAAAAAAAAATGAAAACTTAAAAAAAAACGTCCTTTGGATTAAAAACAACAAAACAAAAAACAACAACAGAAACAGTGATTATCTAGTGATCTAGTGGCCAGGCCATAGTTCCTGATACCATTATCCAAGAAAATGAATTTGGACTTCTTAAATAAATGACTGATTCTATGTCTGAGGAAGCAAATATACAAGATGAACTGGAACATCTTGTTTTGTTTTTTTTTTAATATTTATTTATTTGACAGAGAGATAGAGACAGAGAGAGAGTGAGAGAGTGCAGAAGCTGGGAGAGTGGCAGGCAGAGGATGATGGAGAAGTAGGCTCCTCACTGAGAATGAAGCTCCATGCAGGGCTGGATCCCAGCACCCTTGAGATCATGACCAGAGCTGAAGGAAGAAGCTTAATGGACTAAGCTATCCAGGTGCCCCAATCACACTTTTTAAAAAAATTCTACAAGGTATGGAATTGCTAACTCACACAAACACACAAATACACACACACACACACACAGACACAAACACACACACGTATATTCATTGTGATTAGAATATGCCAAAGGGCACAAGAGCCAATGGGAAGACCCCCCCCCACCCCCACGTAACAAAAGTTAGAAACAGATGAGAAACAAAACAAATAACACTTAATTGAAATGTAATTCGTAATTTAAAAATCCACATGCCTATTATGATACTAAACACTTAAATAATCATCTAGTAATTAGGTAATGATAGACAAATCCCATAAAAAAAAAAGAATCCCTAATGAGTTTGTAGGTAATTTCCTCTCAAAGGGTTATAGATAACTCTTAATCTTTTATTTGTAGGTTGTACAAGTGAATTCCTTCCAAAGGCTCACTGTGGAGTTGGATGGGGAGGGGGAGAGGAGGGAGTAAATTTACAGAGGAGAAATGTCGCAAACACTACCTCAACCAGGTGATCAAGGTTAACACCAACAATGATGAGTCACATTGAAAATGGGTACCCACTGGCATAATCTGATGCAAATGGCATTTTGCTTCTGTGATCTTTCTCCCAATAACCCATAAGCCCAGTCCAATTTTGAGTAAAATATCAAACAAACCCAAAATGAAAGTTTTTATATAAAATGTCACACTGGTTCTGCTCAAAACAGTCAAGTCCATCAAAAATAAGAAAAGTCGAGCAGAATTATTATCATTGACACTGAGTTAGCTATAGAAATGTAGAATCATTATTTTACACACCTGAAAGTAATGAAATGCTGTATTAATTGTACTTGAAATAAATAAGATTATCTAGAGAAACTCGATATCTGGAGGTGCTGAAGAAGACACGTCAACTGAATTTAATGTGGCATGCTGGATGAGATTCCGGAGAAGAAAAATGCCATTAGTGAAAGCAATATGAATAAAACATGGTTGTGAGTTAGAAATAATGTGTTCCCTGGGGACGCCTGGGTGGCTCAGTTGGTTAAGCAGCTGCCTTCGGCTCAGGTCATGATCCCAGCGTCCTGGGATCGAGTCCCGCATCGGGCTCCTTGCTCCGCAGGGAGTCTGCTTCTCTCTCTGCCTGCCTCTCTGTCCGCCTGTGCTCGTTCGCTCTCTCTCCCTCTCTCTGACAAATAAATAAAATCTTAAAAAAAAAAAAAGAAATAATGTGTTCCCATAAAGTTATTCACTTGTGAACTAATGTACTGTTCTATGTAAGATGGCAACAGAGGAAACTGAACACAGAGCATGTAAGATTTCCTTGTAACTCTAAACCTGTTGCAAAATATAAAGTTTATTGGGGCACCTGGGTGGATCAGTGGGTTAAAGCCTCTGCCTTTGGCTCAGGTCATGATCCCAGGGTCCTGGGATTGAGCCCCACATCCAGTTCTCTGTTTAGCAGGGAGACTACTTCCTCGTTTCTCTCTCTGCCTGCCGCTCTCCCTACGTGTGATCTCTATCTGTCAAATAAATAAATAAATAAATAAATATTTAAAAAGATATACAGTTTATTTAACATAAATGGCATATTTAATTTAATATATCATTAAAGTGTATCGGTCTTGAAGCATGGCTCAAAATTCCTTCTCTGTCTATGCTGAATAATATTCCATTGTATGTGTACCATATTATGTTTGTTCATATGTTGATGGACCCTTGAGTTGCTTACCTGTTTGAGCTATCAGGACTAATGCTGATATGGACATGAGGATACTCATATCTATTTTAATCCCCACTTCAGTGGTTTTGCTATATACCTGGAAATCTTAGATCACTTAGGCATTGTATTGTTAACTTTCTGAAGAATGTCTTACTGTCTTTCACAGTGGCTGCACCTATAATCTTATGAACAGTATGCACATGTGTGTTTAGTGAACTTGGGTATTTTTTCATGTGCTCATTGCTCATTTGTAAATTTTTTTGAGAAATGTTTATTCAAGTGTTTGGTTGATATTGAGTTTTAGGAGTTCAATGAGTTGCCTTTTTACTCTGTTGGTTGTGGCCTTTTTTAGAAGATTTAACTTTGAGTTAGTTCAATTTATTTATTTATTTTTTCTGTATCCTGTGTTTTGAGGTCATATTCAAGAAATTGTTTCCTAAGGTAATGTCTTAAAGCTTTTGTTTTTTATTTATACTTTCTTCTAAAGATTTTATAGTTTTGGGGCCTAGGTGGCTCAGTCGGTTAAGCAGCTGACTTTGGGTCAGGTCATGATCCCAGGGTCCTGGGACTGAGCCCTGCATCAGGCTCTTTGCTCAGCGGGGAGCCTTCTTCTCCCCTGCCTGCCATTCCACTTGCTTGTGCTTTTATTTATTTATTTATTTATTTATTTATTTATTTATTTGATTTTCTTTATTTGACAGAGAGAGAGACAGCCAAAGAGGGAACACAAGCAGTGGAAGAGGGAAACACAGGCTTCCCACAGAGCCAAATTTCAAGGAAGGGCTGGAGTCCAGGATTCTGGGATCATGACCTGAGCTGAAGGCAGAAGCTTAAGGACTGAGCCACTAGGCGCCCCCGACCCCCAGCTTGTGCTTGCTCTCTATCTCTCTTGCTTGCTCTGTGTCAAACAAATAAGTAAAATCTTTAAAAAAAATAAACCTTTTATAGTTTTAACTCTTGTACTCAGGTCTTTGATCTCTTTGAGTGTATTTTGTATATCGTGTAAGGTAGTGGTCTAACTTCATTCTTTTGCACATGAAATGTTAGTTTTCCCAATCTGGTTTTTGAAATAAACTATCATTTTCCTATTGGATGATCCTGACATCCTTGTAGAAAGCCATATGACCATATATTCAATGGTGCATTTCTGGGCTCTGCAATCGATTCCATTTGTCTGTGTGTCTGTTTTAATGCCATTACCACACTATTTTGATTACTGTAGACTTGTAATAAGTTTTAAAATCAGGAGATGTGAGACATACAATTTTTCTTTTTCCTTTCTTTTAAGATACGTATTTATTTATATGACACAGAGAGAGAGCAGACAGAAAGAAAACACAAGCAGGGGATTGGCAGACAGAGGGAGAGGGAGAAGCATCCCCCACCTCCTGGCAGGAAGCCCAACACTGGGCTTGATCCCAGAAACCTGGGATCATGACATGAGCAGAAGACAGACAATAAATGGACTGAGCCATCCCATTGCCCCAACTTCTTTTCAAGAATTTTTTGTCTAAAAATCCCTTGAGACTTCATATTAATCTTTCAGCTGATTTCTTACTCAGCAAATTTTGTCATTGGAATTTTGACAGGGGTTGTATTAATGTGCAACATTTAAGATACCATTGACTTCTAAACAATATTGAGTCTCCTGATCCATGAAAATTTCTTCTAATCATTCGGAGTATGCACACACACACACACACACACAAAAGATTTATTGAAAAGAATTGACTTTCATGTGTATGGAAGCTGGCAAGTGCAAAATCTGCACAGTCTATATCCCATTTTGAGACTAAAGACCAGAAACTGCTATAAACCAGTAAAAACCAATGTCCCAGTACAGGTCCATAGGCAGGAGGCTTCACAGATCAGGAAGTGCCAGAGTTCAAGCCATCACACAGGAAGAGCTAATGATTAGTTGGAAGGCTGTCAGGTAGGAGATTTCCTTCTTACTCAGGGGAGGTTAGCTCTTTGTAATTTGCAGGCCTTCATTTAGTTAGATGAGGACTGTACACTAGTGAAAGAAGTCTACTTTATTCAGTCTACCAATTCAAAATTAATATCATCCAGAAAAAGCTTATAGTCACAACCCCAAACAATAGTTGAACAAATATTTGAGCACCCTGTGAGCTAGGCATGTTAACACATAAAATTAACCAGTACAAGTTCATTGTTTATCCACTAGCACCTAGACACATCTCCTTAAGCCATACTTAATCTCTAAATAAAGAAAACACAAGGTCGTAATTACACCTAACATCATAAAACTATCCTGCATACAACTGAAAATTCTCTAAAAGTTCCAGAGGAAGGGAAGGCAATTTTTTGGGTGATTTTTACTTTCCCCCTGATATTAAGTAAGACAAATACTACAATGGAAAATAAGAATATTAAAATGCTATGACAGAAATTCAATATATCTTCAGTTTCATGATAAGATAATAAAAAGGGAAGAAAACAAAGCATTTGATATATATATATATATATATATATATATATATATTCACACACACAAACATTATTGATATAAGGAGTAAATGCAATAATTACAGTCTTCATTTTTGTAACAGTCACATGACTAATTCATAAATACTTTCTTTTGTTACCCACTCTATACTCAATGTGCCTTCAACAAGCACCAAAATTGGTCATGCTTCTTTACTGATTGGGTGACACAAACCTTCATTACTGAAGGGTCTGGATCACTAATAATTCTGCCTAGATTGGGTTGTTGTAAGATTCAATTGACCTTAATCACAGATTATGGTGATAATAAGTGCAGTCCTGTCAGATCTCCTGTTTTCTAGATTACTTTTCCTTACCTCCACTTTGAAGTAGTAGTCCAATTTCTCTTTGGTTGCCAAATCAGTCATGCCAGCTAGCACAGCAACCTCCTTCTTTTGATTTAAATGCATGGGCTGCCCAAAGTGGTCAGGCAAAACACTCTGTTCAATAGAATGTTTTTGTGTCTTCTGCTAGAAGCATTTGTCCCTTTGGAATGCAGACCTCGAAGGAAGAAAAGTATAAGTAAATGGCACCCGGAAGCACAGATTTCGCTAGTGGGTAACTAAGGGTAGTAATGCATGTTGCCTCTCTCATTTCTATCCTTTGATTACAGGACAATGCTGTGGGAGGAACAGCAATATGGCATGGATGCTTATTCAGAACATATATGACCTTTAAGACAACTGAAGACCCTTGCTCCAACCCTGGTAGGTATTGTTACCTAGCTTCTATTATAAGTAATTCTGTAGAAGGTTATTCCACCATTTTATGAGAGGAATTGCTTCAGCAGGGTGAGAAATATAGTAAGACTAATGAATTCCATAAGTATGGGCCCATTGTGGCAGTTCATTTACTGTGAAGAGAGATTATTGATCAGAAGCAATGTTGTGTGAAATGCTATGATTTGGGGTAAAAAAATTCTCTAAGTCCATGGATGTAGTTTTGTCAGCAGCATTGCATGAAGGGAATGCAAATCCCTATCTGAAGGAAGTGTCTATGGCAGTCAGGACAAGATGCTGCCCTTCCATGATGGAAACATTCCAATGTAATCAATCTGCACCCAAGCTGATCATGTCAAGGAATAATGCCATATCGGGGACTTTAGGTTGCATCTGCTGAATTGGCACTTGGCAGTGGCCATGCCCACATTAGTGTTAGTGGTTAGAAGTCTATGCTGTTGGGACTAGAGGAGATTATGCTGTGAAATAAGTCAATCAGAGAAAGTCAATTGCCATATGGTTTCTCTTACTTGTGGAACATAAGGAATAACACGGAGGACATTAAGTGAAGTAAAGGAAAAGTTGAACCATGAGAGACTGAATTCTGAGAAACCAAAGGAGGGTTTTAGAGAAAGTGGGTAGGGGGATGGGTGAGCCTGGTGGTGGTTATTAAGGAGGGCATGTATATCTGGAGCACTAGGTGTTATATGTAAACAATGAATGTTGGAACACAACATTAAAAACAAGTGTATTGTATGGTGACTAATATAACGCAATAAAAGTAAAATTAAAAAAAATATTAAAATTCTGTATTCTTTACCTAGACTTTTGTTTGTTTGTTTGGTTGGTTTGGTTTTGCTAACCCAGATCAAGAAAGACTTGAATAGGCTTCCTCTCTATCTGACTTGTAGGATGACTAGAAAAAATAGCCGACTTTTTTTTTCTTTTTTTTTTTTTTAGTATATTTTGTTTAAAAAAGTTTAATTCCAGCATAGTTATCATATGGTATTCTACTATTTTCTGATAATCAATGTAGTAATTCAGTAATTCTCAACATTACTCAGTGTTTATCATAAGTGTACTCTTTTTTATATTCAGTTAGCCACTGTAGAGTACATAATTAGTTTGTGATGTAGTTTTAATGATTTATTAGTTAAGTCAACCTCCAGTGCTCCTCATAGCACGTGCCTACCTCATTGAAAGTGTATTGATTATTCTGATTGTTGTATTGAGTCTTCTGTCCTCTAAGGGAAGCATGTCTACCTTGTCTTTAAGGGGCTTGGGAGCTACCATTTGGTAACTATTACATGGGGTAAACTATTTCTCTTTACATTGGGATTTCCCAGTTTAGTGGAACTAATGGTCTGGTCTACAAAAATACAGTGATCCCAGAGGCTTTCAAGGGTGCTGGGACTAGCATGACAAATTTATTTTTCACAGTCAGGATAAAAGGTATGTCTCCTGGACCCTCCCAGGGAGGTTAAGCAGATCTCAAATGACAAATCCATTCTAAATTTTCCAATCTCCTTATGGCTTTAAATCTCTCCCTTCCCTATAATCAAGTCATGTCAAATGCTAATTTGCTTAATGTGGGTCACATTTTGTTTCCTACTTCAGCCTCCAAGCTGAAAAACTATTAACTTTTACTCAGTTCCCCAGCTATAATATTAAATGAAGAATCTCTTCTTAGTGAACC
Source organism: Taxidea taxus jeffersonii (assembly GCA_003697995.1). Lineage (NCBI taxonomy): Eukaryota > Metazoa > Chordata > Mammalia > Carnivora > Mustelidae > Taxidea > Taxidea taxus. The sequence goes on along the minus strand of RCUC01101157.1, from coordinate 30,199 downwards.
CATATCAAGAAATCTGGCTTGATTGAATTTTATGTTTCTTCCATGATTATCCTATTTATGTCCTTTTAAATTAGAAAGCACATCATTACTTTGGGATGTGGTGTGCTCCTCATGGGTCACACTTGAAATCTCACCTTTTGAGGTCTGCTAGGACTCATGTCTTAGGTATAGGTCTAGGAGTAAAGAGGGTGGGGGGGGTAGGTCCTGAGGAGAATCAGCCCTTTCTTTTAAGGGAAATGCCTGGGAGAGGAGCATTACAGTTTCCTTAAGCAATGTAGAGTCAATTAATCTCACTTCAGATTAAGGGGGAGAAGCCACTTAAACTTGCAAAGAAGACTCATCTCTGTTCCCTCATCCACCCAGTCATCTAAGGAAGAATCTGGTTTTCCTACATGATTTCTTTCTTTCTTTCTTTCTTTTGTTTTTAATTTTTATTTTGTGTGTGTGTGTTCCAAGATTCATTGTCTATGCACCACACCCATTGCTCCATGCAGTTCGTGTCCTCCATAATGCCCACCACCAGCCTCACCCAACCCCCTACCCTCTCCCTTCCAAAACCCTCAGTTAGTTCCTCAGAGTCCATGGTCTCTCATGGTTCTTCTCCCCCTCTGATTTCCCCCACTCACTTCTCCTCTCCCTTTCCCCATGTCCTTTGTGTTATTCCTTATGCTCCACAAGTAAGAGAAACCATATGATAATTGACTCTCTTTTCTTGACTTATTTCACTCAGCGTAATCTCTTCCAGTTCCATCCATGTTGATACAAAAGTTGGGTATTCATTCTTTCTTTTTTAATTTATTTTTTATTTTTATATAAAGATATGATGTAACCCCACCACCCTCCTCCCACACCCCTCAGTTCGTTTTATGACATTAAGAGTCTCTTTTGGTTTGTCTCCCTCCTGATCCCATCTTGTTTCATTTATTCTTTTCCTACCCCCTTAACCCCCACCCCCGTTGCATCTCCACTTCCTCATATCAGGGAGATCATATGATAGTTGTCTTTTTCCGATTGACTTATTTCACTAAGCATAATACCCTCTAGTTCCATCCACATCATCGCAAATGGCAAGATTTCATTTCTTTTGATGGCTGCATAGTATTCCATTGTATATACATACTACATCTTCTTTATCCATTCATCTGTTGATGGACATCTATGTTCTTTCCATAACTTGGCTTTTGTGGACATTGCTGCTATAAACATTCAGGTACACATGCCCCTTCGATCACTACATTTGTATCTTTAGGGTAAATATCCAGTAGTGCAATTGCTGGGTCATAAGGTAGCTCTATTTTCAACTTTTTGAGGAACCTCCACGCTGTTTTCCTGAGAGGTTGCACCAGCTTGCATTCCCACCAACAGTGTAGGAGGGTTCCCCTTTCTCCACATCCTTGCCAGCATCTGTCATTTCCTGATTTTAGCCATTCTGACTGGTGTGAGGTGGTATCTCATTGTGGTTTTGATTTGTATTTCCCTGATGCCCAGTGATGTGGAGCACTTTTTCATGTGTCTGTTGGCCATCTGGGTGTCTTCTTTGCAGAAATGTCTGTTCATGTCCTCTGCCCATTTCTTGATTGGATTATTTGTTCTTTGGGTGTTGAGTGTGCTAAGCTCTTTATAGATTTTGGATACTATCCCTTTATCTGATATGTCATATTTCCGCCCATTTCTTGATAGGATTATTTGGTTTGAGGGTATTGAGTTTGAGAAGTTATTTATTGATGTTGGATACCAGCTGTTTATCTGTTATGTCATTTGCAAATAACTTCTCCCATTCCATGGGTTGCCTCTTCATTCTGTTGACTGTGTCATTTGTTGTGCAGATCGTTTTTATCTTGACGAAGTCCCAAACACTCATTTTTCTTTTGTTTCCCTTGCCTTTGGAGAAGTGTCTTGAAAGAATTTGCTGTGCCCAATTTCAAAAAGTTTACTGCCTATGTTTGCTTCTAAGATTTTGATGGATTCCTGTCTCACAATGAGCTGGAACAAGCAATCCTAAAAGTTGTATGGAACCAGAAAAGACCCCAAATCACCAAGGGAATGTTGAAAAAGAACAACAAACCGGGAGCATCATGTTGCTTGACTTTAAGCTATATTACAAAGCTATTGTCACCAAGATACCATGGTATTGGCACAAAAACAGACACATAGATCAATGGAATGGAATCGAGACTCCAGAAATTGACCCTCAACTCTATGGTCAACTAAGCTTTGACAAATCAGGGAAAAATATCCAGTGGTAAAAAGACAGTCTCTTCAATAAATGATGCTGGGAAAATTGGACAGCTACATACAGAAGAATGAAACTCACCCATCCTCTTACACCATACACATGATAACCCCAAAATGGATAAAGTTCTCTTAAACTCCAGTTAGTTATTATACAAGATAAAACCCATCCCCCATGCACCTATGCACCTACCTTATGGTAACCACCACTTTGTTCTAGATTTAAGAGCCTGTTTCATAAAGAAGATATGGTCCATATATACAATGGAATGTTACACCTCCATCAGAAATGATGAATACCCAACTTTAGCATCAACATGGACAGGACTGGAGGAGATTATGCTGAGTGAAATAAGTCAAGCAGAGAAAGTCAATTATCATATGGTTTCACTTACTTGTGGAGCATAAAGAATAACATAGAGGACATTAGAAGAAGGAAAAGAAAAGTGAATTGTGGGAAATTGGGGGGGGGAGACAAACCATGAGAGACTGTGGACTCTGAGAAACAAACTGAGGATTTTGGAAGGGAGGGGAGTAGGGGGATGGGTGAGCCTGATAGTGGGTATTAAGGAAGGCATGCATTGCATGGAGCACTGGCTGTACATAAACAGTGATTCTTAGAACACTGAAAAAATAAAATAAAATTTTAAAAAATGATAAAAAAGAGTATCTTCTGGGTTTGCCTATCTATCTATCTATTCTCACATTTTCTTTATCCATTCATCATTTGATATATATTCAGGCTGTGTCCATAATTGGCCTTTTACATAATCCTGTTATAAATGTCAGGGTGCATGTGTCCCTTTGACTTTTATTCTTGTTTTTCTGTATTCTTTCTGTAAATACCTGGTAGTAGTGCAATTTCTGGATTGGTCAATAGCATCTAAGGTATATATGGAACCTCAAAAACTCAACAATCAAAAACAAGTAATCCAATTCAAAAGGGTCAGAAGACTTGAATAAACATTTCTAAAAGAAGACATCAGAATGGTTAACAGATACATGAAAAGATATTCAACATTAAAGAACATCAAGGAAATACAAATCAAATCTACTATAAGATATCACATCACACTTGCCAGAATGGCTAAAATCAACAATACAACAAATAATGCCTGTTGACAAGTGTATGGAGAAGACAAGACTCTTACACTGTCAGTGGGAAAGCAAAATGATAAAGCCATTCTAGAAAACATATGGAGTTTCCTAAAAAAGTTAAAAGTAGAACTACCTTAAAATCCATCGTTTGTATATATTTTTAATTTCTTTTCAAGTCTTGGGTACAACATAAAAATAGTAGTTCTGTGTTTCTTATTACTAAGCTGTAAGTGTGGTTATATGTTTTAGATATAGGTCTTTTTGTTATATATATGGTTTACACAAAATATTAAATATAAAGTATATATTTATGTTTAATTTATATGTGAAATTGAATACATAAGTTTTATATAATATAAAATGTTTATATATCTGTTGAAGGGCATGTTGGCTCTTCCCACAGTTCAATGATTGTGGCCATTACTGCTATGAATTTTGGGGTACATATGGCCCTTCTTTTCAGTACATTTGTAGTGAAATTGCAGGGTCAGCAGTGTGGTGCATAAACACTGAATATTGAAACACTGAAAAAATAAATAATTAAGATGTTAAGAAATGCTTATACATAAGTGTGTGTGTCTATACATATATAGTTCTTTTTTTTTCATAGTCTGTGTATTGCCTTTTCATTTTTAAAAAGATGACATCCAATGAGCAAAAGAGCTAATTCCAGGATGTCTTTTCAAACTGCTAAAATCTTAAATTTTTCAATATTTGCTAAATTTAAAAATCAATCAGTGTAGCATTTAGGACCAAACATGAATCCAAAACATTTCTATAAAAAGAAGTAATTGTTTTATGATTGATATCTTGTTCATGGGATTCATCTTGTTAAATATATATAAAGATGATAAATTTTTAATATAGTGGATATAGTAAATGTCTATTTGGGGTTCTTTCTCTATTGAATTTTATTTCTTCTACTCTTTTGAAAGTTCCATTTGATTGGAAAAAGTGTTGATTCAATAGTGCCATTGATGTTCATTGTTTTTCTTTTTAATTAAATCTTTGTTAATTTCTGGAGAAATTTTTGGGAAATTGACTTCTAGTTTATACTTGGGATAAATTGTAATGCAGGCTTCCATGCTTCTACTTTTTGATTGTAAGCCATTGATATTGATCTTGACCACTAACATACTTTGTTATTCCTCTACTCTTCCTACTTTTCCCTTTCTCCTCAGTTTTGCTTTTTTTTTCTTACCCTTCCTGTTTTCCTCAAAACTCCTTCTTTTTTCCTATAATGTCCAAAATGTCAGACTCTTACCCATTTCTATTTCTAGAGGAACTTAAAAGCTGCATACCCGTGGCTAGTTTCACCACTTACACAGCTGATTTCTTGATCTCATTGGACCTTTTAAGAGAGACTATATGTTCCTTTTCTAGATAGCCATAAGAGGGGGAAATTAGCCATTGACTTACTTTTCCCACTGGCTAACGTTCAACCCCAGAATGGGCCATTTGCACTGCCATCTCCCCATGCCACTGGACATTTCCTGAAGTTATAGGGAAAACAAAAATAAAAACAAAAAAAGCAAAACAAAACAAAGAACAGAATCAAAATTTGCAGCAGGAGCATTTAAAGCAGAAAGCAAGCTTGATGGGAAAGCTGCTGGGCATATTAGGTTCTAATCATGTCACACAGTATCTACTACTTCAGCAGCAACAGGGAATATCTGTGGGTAGGATTCAGAAGTGCCCCCATGAATGTGAGCCAAAGTCCTGCCGAGTCAGGCCCATAAGGACCCTAAAGATGGAGAATAGTTTCCATAACTCTGATCATCTATGGTCTTGTAGTATCATGATGAAATGCAGGGCATTGCTAAGGCATCTATGCAGACCAGCAGGAGAAGGAAGGAATGGGGATGCCACATTATTACCTGCGTTTCATGCTTGATCTGCCTCACATTCAGCTATTAGCTCCAGTTGCTTGACTGGTCAGGTGACATTCACCTTCACCCCATGGATATTTGACTGTTTTCCTGCTTTGCCTTGTCAGTGAGATATATTCCACATACTATACAGTTCATGTATTTAAAGTATAGAGTTTAATGGTTTTTAGTATAGAAGGCTGTGAAACAATCCACACTATCTAATTTTACAACACCTTTACAACTCTAAAGAGAAACTCCATACCCATTATAGTCACTTATCATTCCTCTACATCACCAACACAAGGGGTCCTAGACAAGTACTAATCTACTTTCTTTTGTTTTAAAGAGAGAGAAAGAGAGCTCCCATTTGGAGCACTGGGGGAGGGGTAGAGGGAGAAGGAGAATCTCTTAAGCTGACTCCACACTGAATGCAAAGCACAACTGGGCTTGATCCCAGGACCATGAGACCATGACCTGAGCAGAAATCAAGAGTTGGTGGTGAACAGACTGAGCCACCAAGAGGTCCCATAATCTCCTCTCCTTTATTACAGGTTAGCTCTTCTAGACATTTCATATAAAAGGAATTACATGTAATGTTTTCTTTTTTTAACCTGTTTCTTTCATTTAGAATAAAGCTCTTAGCATAAGTTTTATTTACATTGTAGAAGAATACTACTCCAGTTTATGAATATATAATTTACATATGCATCAGATGATTGGCATGTAGATTGTCCCCCCATTTTAGCTACTATGAGTAATGATGCAATGAACACTCGTGTACAAGTTTTTGTGTGCATGTATGTTTCATTTCCCTTAGGTAGATGCCTAAAATTAACTAGAATAGCTAGGTCATTGTTATTTAATGTGTAATCTTTTGAGGAGCTGACACATTGTTTTCCAAAGTGGTTGCACCATTTCACATTACTATTAGCAATTTCTGACAACTCCAATATTTCCACCATGTCACTAAAACGTGTTCCTTCAAGTTTTTTTTTGTTTGTTTTTTTGTTTGTTTTTGTTTTTTTTCTAGACACCTTAGTGGGTGGAAAGTGGTATCTCCTTATGGCTGAGGTTCGCATTCCCTATTACCTAAAGGGTTAAACGACTTTTCATATTGTTTTGGCCATTTTAATATTTTTGTGGAGATATGTTTACTAAGATAGCTGGCCAATTTTTAAGTTGGGTTGTTGCCTTTTCATTATTAAGTGGTATTAATAAGTTCTTTATGAAATCCGCAAACATGTTCCTGATCTTAAACATGATTTGCAAGTATTTTCTCTCAGTTTGTAGGTTGTCTTTATACTATGTTAATGACATAATTTTCTTTTTTTTAAAGATTTTATTTATTTATTTGTTAGAGAGAGAGAGAGAGTGAGTGAGCACAGGCAGACAGAGTGGCAGGCAGAGGCAGAGGGAGAAGCAGGCTTCCCTGCCAAGCAAGGAGCCCGATGTGGGACTCGATGCCAGGATGCTAGAATCATGACCTGAGCCGAAGGCAGCTGCTTAACCAACTGAGACACCCAGGCATCCCAATGACATAATTTTTATTACAAGTGTTTTTCACTTTTGTGAAATCTAAGGCCACCATTCAGAGTAACTATGATATAGTAATTTTCAATAAAATGTAATCTTCCACTCATGGGTGTGAAATTCTAATGACAATGACTGTTTTGTCCCTCCACTCCTGGAAATTATCACTAAATTTGAAAGACTTTTATTTATTTACTATTATTTTTTTTTTGTGGGGATGGTTACATATATTGTTAAGGTTTTGTTTTGTTTTGTTTTAGTAATGCAATTCTTTTCCTGAGATAAGTTTTACACATAATGAAATGTAGACCTTTTAAGTATATGGTTTGATGAGTTTTTATAAATGTATGTGCTCACATAGCCATTAAGAAATTCAAGACCTAGAATACATTCATCAACCCAGAAAGTTCTGTCATGCTCCTTTTCAGTTAATTGCCTCAGATGCAACTATTGTCCTGATTTGTATCACTTCGTTTTAGTATTGTCTATTCTATAACTTCATGCAAATTGAATCACAGCATTTACTCATAGTGCATGGTTTCTTTGTTCAGGGATCTATCATATTGTTGTGTGTATCAGTCCTTTACTTTTCTTGCTGAAGATTATTCTGTCTACTCTGTCAACGTCTGTCTTTCAAGAACATTGTATTGGCATCTAATGTAATTATTAACTATCTGGGAGTCAGTACATAGTATTAAAGTTTCCTTTTTTTCTCCCCTTTGTAAGTTATTTTCTTTCTTTTCTCTGTTCTTCTCAGCAGATGATTTTTGTCTAATATTCAATTTTCTCATCTTCTTAACATCTTTTTAAATAATGGACTCTCTTTTTTAGAGCAGTTTCAGGCTCACAGGAAAATGAAGCAGAAGCTATGGCAACCTCCTTCATCTTCTCTGAGTACAAAATGAGCAGAGGGGCCAAACAGACATTTTTCAAAAACTTACAAATGGTGAACAGGTGACTCAAAGGGTGCTCAACAGCACTCATCATCAGGGAAATGCAAAACAAAATAATCATCACATCACCTTTGTTGGACTGTTATTGAGAAGATAAGAGATACAAAATATTGGTGAGGATGTGGAATCAAGGGATCCCATGTACACTACTGATGGGCATATACATTGGTGCAGTCATTATAGAGAATATATCGGTTCTTCCAAAAATTGAAAGTAGAACTGCCATCCATCAATTCTAATGTTGGGTATATATCCAAAGGATGTGAAATCATGATTGTGAAGGGCTATCTGCATTCCTGAGTTCAATGCATCATTACTCACAGAAGTCAAGGTATAGATACAACTTCATTCCTAACTGATGAATCAAAAGAGAAAATGTGAGATCTTCATTATTCAGACATTAAAAAGAGGAAAATTCTGCCACTTGCAGTAACAAATCAGAGCTGGATGGCACTGGAGGTCTTGATGTTAAGTAAAACAAGAAAGACACAGAAAGAGAAATACTGCATGATCTCACTTATATGTGGAAATGATATAGTTCAATTCATAGAAATAGAGAGTATGGTGGTGGTTACCAGGGCCAGGGACTGAGAAAAAGGGAGAGATGTTGCCCAAAGTGTGCAAGGTTTCAGTTATGTAGAATGAATAAGTTTTAGAGATCTAATATATAGCATGGTCACTATTGCTAACAACACCATGATGAATACTTGAAATTACAACCAGGATAGATTTAAATTAAAACTTCTTACACACACACACACACACATACACACACACACATGCTAGTAAAAATATACAAAAGATAGATGTGCTAATTATTTGGATTGTGGTGATAGTTTCATATTATATGTACATCAAAAATCAATTTGTATAACTGGATATATATATATGTATACATATATACATATGCATATATATACATATATATAACTTATTTATTTTTGTACATCAACATGCCAACATTGGACACTAATTCAGTCATTAACTTCATAATAACCCAGAAATCAAAAACTAGTGAGAATATTGAAAACATGATATTTCAATGAATTTATTGTAAGATAACCTTTGACAAGAGGAAACTATTGGCATTAAAAAGGTTTTTCCAGGTAAATAATGAGCAACAACATCAAAAAAGAAAAAATGGAGCCTTGTAACAGTTACCAAGAATGTGGTAAACTTGAATACACTGAAAGTAATGAATTTTATTTGTTATTTATTTTTAAGTTTTTTTTTCTTTTTTAAGATTATAGTTAGTTAACCAACAGTATAGTATGATTTCCAGGTGTACAATTTAGAGATTCAACACTTACATACCATACCAAGTGCTCATCACAACATGTGGACTCCTTAATCCCCATCACCTATTTAACCCCGCCTTCTAGCCACCACCCCTCTGGTAACCATCTGTTTGTTTTCTATAGTTAAGAACCCATTTCTTGATTTGCCCACTTCTCTCCATTTTTCCTATATTCATTGTTTTCTTAATTTCCACATGATGGAAATCATGAGGTATTTCTCTTTCATTGACTGACTTGATTAGAATAGCCTGATAGTCTCTAGCTCAGACCTTGTCATTGCAAACAAGATGATCTCATTCTTTTTAATGGCTGCGTAATATATATACCCCTTGTCTATTCCATTCATCATTCAATGGAAACTTGGGCTGTGTCCATAGTTTTGCTATTGCAGATAATGCTGGTATAAACATCAAGGGCATGTACACCTTTGAATTAACACTCTTGTACTCTCTGAAATCAATGAGTTAAGAATTCATGAGAAAACCCTGGAATGCACATATTCAAGGCATGCTAATCTGCTCCCTTAATTATGAACACCAAAATTCTACTGGCAATTCTAACTTGTCAATCCACACTATTGCTTTACTATAAAAGGACAGACAGAGTAACAAAGTGGCTTCCTGCTGCAAAAGCAGGTTCACTCTAAATCCATTAACTAGAGACATTCATGTGAGTATTTCTGGATGTCTCTGGTACTTTTTTATATTCCATTTATAAAACAATGCAATAAATGAAATAATATGCTTCCCTTCCCCCTTTCAAACTGGGTTCTACTTTTCTGTATGTCAATCTCAAAAAATATGTTTTATTTATGATGTATTTTAAATTATTATTTAGTTTTGACAACATACATTCTTTTGCTTCTTTTCCTTTTAGAGTTGCAGAATTCTCTTGTAACTCCTATATACAAATCATACAAATTAGCTGATATCTCCAGGCCATGTAATGCTACATTAAAAAAATCCCATACATAATGCTTCAATTATCCTGATAGTCAAAGGAAAAAATAAGGAGAATACTAATAATAATTTATGATACATAATAAATTATATATATACCTTTTTGGTGTGGGGTTCACCATTATGGAAATTTTTAAAATGAACAAATTATATAATAAAAATAATTCCTGACACACAAAGTTAGTTGCTTTGCTCTGATGTGTTCAAGAAAAAGCAGGATACCTTGTTTGAAATTTTCTATAGAGAGAATTACAAATCTTGAGAATATGCTCTTTCTTATCCATGAATACTCACTGTTTGAACAGTTGTGATTGTATAAATATCTTTCTTCTTATCAAACCAGAGTGTAGACTGAAATGTGAGGAGTATTTTGTAATCAACAATGTCAGAATTGAACTATCACAAGAGACAAGAACTTGGCTGGCAGTATGAGGGAAGCTACAAGTTTCAGAGCAGAAGTACAGAAAAAAGTAAGGAAATCAGGTGCATTGTGATAGAGTACGTTGGAAAAATGAGGATATACACTATTATATTTGATTTCTGTACAGATTAAAGAATCAACCGAAACCCTCAATTCATCTCTTGCTTTCTGAGGTAGTTGTGATATGGCATAGCTTTCTCATAGCATTTTTCACTTCTGCATTCCTCAGGGTGTAAATGAATGGGTTAAGAAAAGGGGTCCCAATAGTATAAAATACAGACACCATCTTGTCCATGGGGAAAGTGGTTGGGGGCCGTGCATATATGAATACACATGGACCAAAGAATAACACTACTACGATGATGTGAGAAATGCAGGTGGAGAGAGCTTTCTTCCTCCCTTCTGCACTGTGGTTTCTCAGGGAATGCAAGATGACAATGTAGGAAATTATCAGAAACACAAAACTGCCTGTGCAAATGCTCCCACTGTTAGACACCCATTCTAGGTTGATCATATACGTGTCCATGCATGCAAGTTTCAGCAAGGGCTGCAGATCACAGCAGTAATGATTAATTAAATTGGGTCCACAGAAAGGCAATTTCAAGGCCAGCATTATCTCAGCAATGGAATGGATAAAAGCCCCTATCCATGCAAGAATGACCAGGATTGTGCAAACCTGCCGTCTCATGATGGCTGGGTAATGTAAGGGTTTACAAATAGCCACATAACGATCAATAGCCATGAGGATGAGAACAAAGACCTCCATGGAGCCAAAGAAATGTATTGCAAAGACTTGAGTCATGCACTCATTGTAAGATATGGTTCTTTGTGCAGAGAGTGAATCCACAATTAGTCTTGGGGCTGTGGAAGTTGAGAAACAGGAATCAGCAAGGGACAAATGAAATAGGAAAAAGTACATGGGGCTCCCAAGTGTCCGGCTGGACTTGACGGTCACAATAATGAGCAAATTCCCTACCACAGTGCCCAAATAAAAAATGAAGAAGATTGCAAATACCATTTTCTTTTTCGTTGGATCTTGGGTCAATCCTAGCAGTATGAACTCAGTAACAGTGTTATTTTGCTCCATTATTTCAAGCCAAGTGCAGAAAATGCAGGTTAGAAATAATTAATCTGTAAAGAAATAAATATTAGGAAATGAATTCTCCATTTGGAGGTCAAATTCATATGCTCATTCATGGGAGGGCCACTTACCAGTGGGTAATCCCTTCTCTTCCATGTTGTTTTCCCTTGAATAAAGCAGGGATCATAATATCTATTCACAATCTATTCACCTGATTGCTTATGGAAGGAATGAAATATATTAATAATGAGAAAGTACCAAATTCTTCAGGCATAATAAACTTTAACAATGTATTTATTACAAGAGGGTGTCTTTCTGAGCTGAATATTTTTCCTTTTTTAACATCATGGACCCATTAAGTTAGAATGTTGCAAAAAGAAGAAAACTCATGCATGATATAACATACATAATGTGCTTTCATATTTTATGAACATGATAGATATATATAAAGTATATTCTAGTAAATATTCTGAACATTCAATAAATGACATGGAAACATTTAATAATTTGTGTGTGTGTGTGTGTGTGTGTGTGTGTGTGTGTGTTGTTTAATGAAACCTGAGAGAGAGAGTGAGACAGTGTGAGGGAAAGAGAAAAAGAACAAGAGAGAAATAAGCAATATTTTAGCAGTGAATGTTCGGTCAGTTCGTTTAGTCCATCATTAAGTTTATTTTGATCTGTTCTCTTGACTAAATGTATTTCCTTTTACTTTAACTCTCTATGACTTATAGTTGCTTATAGTTGTGAATTCAGCTTCTATCATAACATTTTGTCCTTTTTACATTATCCCATGTTGTCCAAAGTGGAATGCTTGACCTCATCCAGTATTTTTATGTTTTCTTAAGACACAAGGAGAGACTGATTCTAAAATGAAGGATAAATAGAGAATGTTTGGCATAAATGAACATATTGTTTCAAATTTCATCTTATTTTAAGCTTCAGGGATTTAGACAATGAGCTAAAGAAACTGCAGGTCATAGCTAAAACTTTTCATATGATTCCTAGGACTTTTTTTTTTTTTTGCACAAACCATTTTATTAATAATTTACTGCAATGTTCTATAGCAGAGATAAAGCAGACACCTACATGATCATTATGTGTTCAGGGGCTCTCCTGCACTTTTCATTTTCCTGCACCTCCTGCCACCTGGTCTCTCACTCCTTTGTAAGGTTTGTGTTTCTATTTTGCTGCCTGCATCACCTTTAGCTTCACGTAAGTCCCACGCCCTGACTTCAGTAAAATATAGAAACAGGAAATGAATGTTTATTTATATACCAAACTGGAAAAATCATTTTCTGTCTTCATCACATATATTTCCCATATAATAGCACAATTAAATGTATAAGTGCCAAGGCATTTAAGTATATTTACAACATGCATTGCAGGCAAAAGCATAATTTTCTCAATTATAAATGGATCTCAGAGATTGAAAACACAATCCATATGGTGCCTGGGTAGCTCAGCCAGTTAAATATTCAACTCTGGATTTCCACTCAGGTCATGATCTGAGGGTTTTGGAATCCAGCCCCATGCTAGGTTCTGTGCTGGGGATGGAGCCTGTTTAAGATTCTATCTCTCCTTCTTCTTATACCCCTTCCCCTGTTTTTGTGCTCTTCTCTCTCTGAATAAATCAAGAAAATTAAAAAAAAAACAGTTAAAATGAAAATGGACAAAAGAACTGATCTCAGTGGAAGTCTTCGTATTAGAAATAATGTGAAAAGGTTATCAAATTCTTTCATAGAAAACTGCATTCCATTCAGATTCAATTAATTGTCTTTTCACTTAGATTAACAAAATGACAGTTTTGATAAATGTCTCTTAACAAACAGTTCTGAAAATGATGTTGGACACAATTGATTCCACACATTCTTGGGAGGAGTTTAAAGGGATATCTCCAGGGGTGATTTTTATCTATGATGATATTTCAATGTCACACAGACACAGGTCTAGTGTTTGCATTTGTTGCAAATAATCTCACTCATAGGCAGGAAGAACATCACAGCAATCTTTCCATGTTGACCAAAGGTAAGAAACAACTTCAATGCCCACCAGAAGGAAGCTAAATGATTCAGGGATGGTATTTTATGCAATCATCAAACAAAGGGAAGTGGATATATATACAATGGTTTCTAAAATATGTTGTAAAGGGGCAGAGTTCAGTACTGTCTGTTGAAGATGGTAATATTTTCTTTAAGAGCAGAATAATACCACAGACACACACACACACACACACAGGCACACACACACACACAGAGTCATATCAATTAATTGTACTTATGAGAGTATTGAATAGCATATGTGTGGCCTCAGGGTGGGGAAATTGTTTTCTTGGAATCAAAGTTAGGAGGATGACTTACCGTTTAAAATATTCCCATTGGTAGTTGAAAATCTGTCATAGTGGTGCTGCAACAAAATAAAGCTTTTTAAAGACTTTCTCTTGTTAGATGGCTTATTACTGCCTTTGGCATATTACTGGCACATAACAACTGTATTCTGACACAGCCTGCAGAACCAGGAATTTTCTAGGGTTAGAGTAAGATTTAAATGTCTGTGTAAGAGGGTGAGTCACTGTAGAGACAGTTCTGGACTCAAGGGTCTTTACCACATCATGCCCCAACCGCACTGCCCCCACCACACTGCCATTCACTACATGTTCCCGTACACTCTTAGGAGTTTGCCACATATGCTCTTTGTCCAACTCTTCAGCAAACAGGAGTGAAACCCTGTCTGTGGATTCTAACAATTAAGTATTATAAAGAGATGTCTGTCTATCCATTCATCCATACATCTACCTATCAATTTACCATCTTTCTACCATCTATCTATCTACCTATTGTATATGTGTCAGTCTATGTACCAATCTATCATCTATAATCTATCATCTACCTTACAAAGATAGAGACTGAAAGATTTGTATAGTTCAAATAAGAATAGATATAAGAGTGGCATACATTCTAAAGAAGCAACATAAGGAAGGCAGTATTTATCTGTTCACTCCTGAATTCAAGCATCTAGAAAAATGTACATATTTAATAATAAGTATTCATAAAGTAAATGAAAGAAGTAAGAGAATCTCTTTTTGATGCAATCCAGTAGTGTTCAGTCCTTCAATACTCTGTTACCACTGAAAAGGGAAGCCTACTACACCACAAGTAAAATCATCATCTCCATGGAGCATCCTGGAACACTAAACTAGATACAATTTTTACTTGCCTCTCTCTCCACCAGGAGCTACTGTGTATTTCTTTTATTCTGTCTTCTCAGTTTAGACTGTCAAGCACTTATAGAAAATGCCCTAAACTTTCCATCCTTCCACAAGTGCCTTTTATATGTTAGGTGCACCTTTGGCATAGATCAGATGAATATTCTCTGAGTATTAAATACAACTAAGTTAATCCCCAACACAAATCTCACCAGTTGTGCTAAGAGCTTATGCAAAGGGTAATGTTCAGTCATTCTCTTTTCTTTTCAATGTAATTCGGTCACTCTTTACTCCAATGAGAATTTTAAAAAGTGCTTCTAAAATTCTGTATGATCTCTTTGGATGTCACTGAGGCTGAGGTTCTCACCTGCATGCCAGAAGACAAAGTTGGTCCAGGAATCTTCTCACACCTTCTGATATCCATTCTCACTTTTAATTTTGACAGGGACATATTTGTCTTCTACCTTTCCTACAGCAGTATTTAAACATGAATGATGCAAAATATAGGAGTCTGGGGAGTTCATTCCCTAAAGTGTTCCTTCCCTTTTAATTAAGACACATGAGCTAAATGTGATAAGAACTTAATCTTCACTATGTATTAATGGATTTGGGGAAAAAGTTGATCTCTTGCAATTAAAGTGTTTATATGGGCCATAAATGACAAGTTTTGACTAGAATATTAACAACAACAACAAAAAAAAAAAAACCAGTGATTATCTAGTGATCTAGTGGCAGGACTTGGTTCTGATACCTTTATCCAAAAAAATTAATTGGGATTTCTTAAACAAAATGCTGATTCTAGGTCTCAGGTGGGGAATGTATGAGATGAACTGGCAAGAAAGTGGTTACACACACACACACACACACACACACACACACACACAGGTAACTTACACTGTGATTAGTATATGCGAAAGGGACATAAGAGCCACTGGACAGAGCTCACAATGCCTAGAACTAGAAAATAAGTGAACAACAAAATAAATAACACAAATTGTTATATAACTCATAGTTTAAAAAATCTACAGGTTTATAGTGATATGAACTCTTAAATAAATAGCTAATAAATAGGGAATAATAGAGAAAGTTTCCATTAAAACATTCCTAATTATTTTGTTGGTATTCTGCTCTCAAAGGGTTATAGGATAACACTCAATCTCTTATTTGTGGGCTGCACACAAGTGAACTCCTTCCAAAAGACACATCGTGGAATGCAGCAGGAGAAATACATTTACAGAGGAGAAATGTTGCCAAACACTGCCTCAACCAGGTGATCAAGGTTAACCTCAAGGATGATGAGTCACAATGAAAGTATGTACCTGCTGGCATGATGAGATGCAAATGGCACTTTGCCTCTGTGACTCCTTTCTCAATAACCCATAACCCCAGAACGATCTTGAATAAAATATCAAACAATCCCAAATATAATTTTTTATATAAAATGACTAGTTCTCCTCAAAACTTTCAAGTTTATCAAAAACAAGGAACATTGAGCAGAATTATCGAGATGGGCACTGAGTAAGCTCTAAAATTGTGGGATCATTTACATACAAGTGAAACAAATATAACCTTGTATTTTCAACATAACTGAAATAACTAAATAAAAGGGTATTCAGAGAAACTGACAGTGTCTGGAGGTATTGAAGAAGACATGACGATACAGTTTCTTTCATTTAATATGTCATCAGAATATGTCTGTGTTGAGCATGGGACAGAAATTCCTTCCTTTTTCATGCTGAATAATATTCCATTGTGTGCATTCCACATTTTATGTATTCCTACATTGATGGACACATGGGTTGCACGTTTGGGCTATCATGACTAATGCTGATATGGATATGAGGGTACACACATCTCTTCCAGTCCCCCCTTCCTGTGTTTTTGCTACATTCCCAGAAGTGGAAATGCTGGATCACATGGTCATTATTGTTAACTTTCTGAAGAAGGTCTTATTGCCTTTCACAGTGGCTTCGACATTTTATATCCTTATGGACAGTGTGCATGAGTGTGTTTAGTGATGTTGAATATCTTTTCATGTGCTCATTGCCCATTTGTACATATTTTTTGAGAAATGTTTATTCAAGTCTTTTGTTGAGTTTTAGGAATTCCATGAATTGCCTTTCATTCTGTTGATTGTGGCCTTTGGTGGATAGACATTTTTAATATTGAGATAGCTAATTAATTTATTTATTTCCTCTGTAACTTGTGTTTTTTGGTGACATATTCAAGAAACTATTTCCTATGGTAATGTCCTGAAGCTTTTATTTCATTTATAATTTATTCTTTGTTGTTTTTATTTTCAGCTAGCCAACATATAATACATCAGTACTTTTTTCTTCTAAACATTTTATAGTTTTAGTTCTTATACTTAAGTCTTTGATCCATTTGGAGTTCATTTTGTCTATGGTATACTTTAAGGATCTTCCTTCATTCTTTTTTCTTAAGATTTTATTTATTGATTTGACACAGAGAGACAGATTACAAGTAGATGGAAAGGCAGGCAGAGAGAGGGGGGAAGCAGGCTCCCTGCTGAGCAGAGAGTTCCATGCGGGGCAGAGAGTTCCATGCAGGGCTCCATCACAGGACCCTGAGATCATGACCTGAGCCGAAGGCAGGGGCTTCTGGGTGGCACAGTGGGTTAAGCCTCTGCCTTCATTCTTTTGTGTATCTAGTTTTCTTTTGCATAACTAGATTTTGAATATGTAGTTTAGCTAACCTATTTGCTGAAAACACTATTCTTTCCTATTGGATGGTTTTGGCACCCTTGCAGAAATTCAGTTGACCATATAAGGGATGGTGCATTTCTGGGCTCTGCAGTTCATTCCATTTGTCTAAGTCCCTGGCTTAATTACCATAGTTTTCATTACTGTAGTTTTATAATAATTTTAAAATAGGATATGTGGGACATACACATTTTTCTTTTCAAGAATTATTTGATTAAATAACTCTTGAAATTCCATATGAAACTTTCAGCTGATTTTTATATATCTGCAAGAATTGTCATTGGAGTTTTTATAGGGATAGTATAAAATGTGTAATGTTTCATAAATTATTGAAATCTGAACAATATTGAGTCTCTTGATCCATAAAGATCTGAAACCTTTCTGTACACACACACACACACTAATTTGCTTTTGTGTATATGGAACCTGGCAGGTGCAAAATGTGTATAATCAATGTCCCATTTGAGTCTCAGCACCAGAAACCTCAATAAAACAGAAACAGTCAATGTCCTAGTTCAGGTCCATAGGCAGGAGACTAGCATAAAATTGGGGAAGAGTTAATGTGTCAGAGTGCAAGTCATTAGACAGGAAGAGCTGATGGTTCAGTCTGAAGGCTCTCAGGCAGGAGAATTCTCTCTTACTCAGGGGAGGTTAGCCTTTTGTAATATTCAGGCCTTCATTTGACCATACATTAGTGAGAACAATCTACTTTATTCATTCTACCAACTCAGAAGTTAATATCATCCAGAAAAATCTCATAGTCATAACCCAAAACAATAGTCAAGGCAATATCTGAGCACCCTGTGGTCTAGGCAAGTTAACACATAAAATGAATTGTTAAAAGCCCACTGATTATCCATGTAGTACCTATACACATCTCTGTAAATCATACTTAACCTCCAATAAACACTACAAATGGTTATACTACCAACTAACATTATACAACAATCCTGTATACAAACAAAAATACACTAAAACCTCCACAAGAAGAAAAAGTAAAATTTTGGGTGATTTTTACATTTCCCTTGATATTTGGTTAGTTAAAAGATATTGTGGAAAATAAAAATACTAAAATGCTAGGGCAAAAATTCAATATATCTACAGCTTCATGATAAAGTAATAAGAAATGGAAGAAAAGAAAGATATTAATATATATTTTTTCAGACACAGAATTATTCATAATATAAGAAGTAAATACAATAATTACAGTCCTCATTTTTGTAACAGTCACACAGTTAATTTATAATTACTTTCCTCTGTTACCCATTCTGTATTCAATGTGCCTTCAACAAACACCAAAGCTGGTTGTGGTTCTTTAGCTGGTGGGGTGACTAAAACCTTCATTACTGAATGGTCTGGGTAACTATTAGTTCTACTTGGATGGGGTTTCTGCAGTTTTATTGACCTTAGCACAGAACAGGATGACACTAAATGTCTACAAGAACTCCTGTGTTCTAGCTATGCTCTTTCTTACCTCCACTGTAGAGCAGTAGTCCAATTTCCCATTGGTTGCCAGGATCATTCACCCGAACCAGCATAGAAACCTTCTTTGCCTATTGATTTAAAGGCATAAGCTACCAAATATGGTCAGGCAGCAGTCTCAACACTCTTTTCTATAGAATCTTGCATTGTTTCATGTTGGAAGCATTTCTTCCTTTGTAATGAAGACCTCAAAGCAAGAAGAGCATAAGCAAATGGGAATAGGAAGCAAAAATTTGCTAGTGAGTCAAAAAGAGTAATAAAGTGTGTTGCTTCTCCCATTTCTATTTTTGGATTACAGGACCTGGCTATGGGAGGAAGAGCAATGTGAAATCGATGCTGATTCAGAGCATATATGCCCTTCCTGAGAACTGAAGAGTCTTGCTCGAACCCTGGAAGGCATTGCTACATATATTATACTAGAACTAATTCTGGAAAACATCATTCTCACATTTTATCAGGCCAATTCCTTCAAGATAGTGGGAGATATGACAAGAGCAGTGAATTCCATGAACATGGGCCCATTGTGACAGTTTATTTGCTGTGAAGTGAGATTGTTGGTCAGAAGTAATGCTGTATGAAATGCTATGATTTTGGATTATAAAATTCTCTATGTCCAAGGATACTAGTATTGTCAGAAGCATTGCATGCAAGGAATGCAAATCCCTATCTGAAGGAAGTGTCTATGGCAGTAGGAACAAGACACTGCCCTTCCATGATGGAAACATTCCAATGGAATCCACTTGAACCAAAGCTGTTCATGCCAATGAATGCTGCCATATATGCTCTGAATCAGCATCAGGCTATCATTGAAAATAAAAGGAGAGATAAAAATCTTCCAGGACAAACAAAAACTGAAAGAATTTGCAAATACCAAACCAGTTCTACAGGAAATATTGAAAGCGGTCCTCTAAGCAAAGAGAGAGCCTAAAGTAGTAGATATGAAAGGAACAGAGACAATATGCAGTAATAGTAACCTTACCTACTTACTTACAATGGCACTAAGTTCATCTCTCAATAGTTACCCTGAATCTAAATGGTCTAAATGCCCCAATCAAAAGACACAGTGTATCATAATGGATTAAAAAACAAAATCCATCAATATGCTGCCCAAAAGAAACTCATTTTAGACCCAGAGACACTTCCAGATTTAAAGTGAGGGGGTGGAAAACAATTTACCATGCTAATGGACATCAGAAGAAAGCTGGGGTGACAATCCTTATATCAGACAAATTAGATTTTAAGCCAAAGACTATAATAAGAGATCAGGAAGGACACTCTATCATATTCAAATTGTCTGTCCAACAAGAAGATCTAACAATTTTGAATATCTATGCCCCTAACATAGGAGCAGCCAACTACATAAACCAATTAATACAAAATCAAATAAACACTTTGACAATAATAAAATAATAGTAGGGGACTTTAACACTCGCCTCACTGAAATGGGCAGATCATCCAAGCAAAAGACCAACACGGAAATAAAGGCCTTAAATGACACAATGGACCAGATGGACATCACAGATATATCCAGAACATTCCATCTCAAAGCAACAGAGTACACATTCTTTTTTAGTGCACATGGAACATTCTGCAGAATAGATCACATCTTGGTTCATAAATCAGGTCTCAACTGGTATCAAAAAATTAGTATCACTCCCTGCATATTTTCAGACCACAACACTCTGAAGCTAGAACTGAATCACAAGAGAAAATCTGGAAAGAATCCAAATACAGGGAAACAAATAGCATCCTTCTAAAGAATGAATGTGTCACCCAGGAAATTAAAGAATTGAAAAAAAAAATCATGGAAACATATGATAATGAAAACACAATGGTTTAAAATCTGTGGGACACAGGAAAGGCAGTCCTGAGAGGAAAATGTATAGTGGTACAAGCCTTTCTCAAGAAACAAGAAAGGTCTCAAATACACAACCCAACCCTACAATTAATTACAATTAAACCCTACAATTAGAAAGAACAACAAAGAAAGCCTAAACCCAGCAGGAGAAGAGAAATCACAAAGATCAGAGCAGAAATCAATGAAATAGAAGCCAAAAAAGCAATAAACCAAGTCAATGAAACTAGGAGCTGGTTCTTTGAATACATTAATAAGATTGATAAACCTCTGGCCAGACTTATCCAAAAGAAAAGAGAAAGGACCCAAATAAATAAAATCATGAATGAAAGGGGAGAGATCACAACCAACATCAAGGAAATGCAAACAATTATAAGAACATACTATGAGCAACTCTACACCAGAAAATTAGACAATGTGGTAGAAACAGATGCATTACTAGAGACATATAAACTATCAAAACTGAACCAGGAGGAAATAGAAAACTTGAACAGACCCGTAACCAGTAAGGAGATTGAGACAGTCATCAGAAATTTCTCCCTCACCCACCAAAAAAAAAAAAAAAAAAAAAAAAAAAATCAAGACCCCGGGGCCAGATGGCTTCCCAGGGAATTCTACCAAGCATTTAAAGAAGAATTAATTCCTATTCTCCTGAAACTGTTCCAAAAAAATAGAAATGGAAGGAAAACTTCCAAACTCATTTTATGAGGCCAGTGTCACCTTGATTCTAAAACCAGACAAGGATCCCATCAAAAAAGAGAATTACAGGGGCACCTGGGTGGCTCAGTGGGTTAAAGCCTCTGCTTTCGGCTCGGGTCATGATCCCAGGGTCCTGGGATCGAGCCCCGTATCGGGCTCTCTGCTCAGTGGGGAGCCTGCTTCCCCCTCTCTCTCTGCCTGCCTCTCTGCCTACTTGTGATCTCTGTCTCTCAAATAAATAAATAAATAATTAAAAAAAAAAAGAGAATTACAGACTAATATCCTTGATGAACACAGATGGAAAATTCTCACCAAAATACTAGCCCATAGGATGCAACAATACATTAAAAGAATTATCCACAACTACCAGGTGGGATTTATTCCAGTGCTGCAAGGTTGGTTCAACATCCACAAATCAATCAAAATGATACAATACATTAATAAAATAAAAGAGCAAGAACCATATGATACTCTGAATAGATGCTGAAAAAGCATTTGACAAAGTACAGCATCTCTTCCTGATCAAAACTCTTGAAAGTGTATGGATAGAGGGCACATATCACAATATAATCAAAGCTATCAATGAAAAACCCACCGCAAATATCACTTTCAATGGAGAAAAATGGAAAGCTTTTCTGCTAAGGTCAGGAACATGGCAGGGATGTCCATTATAACTACTGCTATTCAACATAGTCCTGGAAGTCCTAGACTCAGTAATCAGACAACAAAAATAAATTAAAGGCATCCAAATCGACAAAGAAGAAGTCAAACTATCACTTTTGCAGAAGATATTATAGTATATGTGGAAAACCCAAAAGACTCCATTCCAAATCTGCTAGAACTTGTACAGGAATTCAGTAAAGTGTCAGGATATAAAATCAATGCACAGAAATCAGTTGCATTTCTTTACACCAACAACAAGACAGAAGAAAGAGAAATTAAGGAGCCCATCCCATTTACAATTGCACCCAAAAGCACAAGAGACTTAGAAATAAACCTAACCCAAAAGGCAAAGAATCTATACTCAGAAAACTCTAAAGTACTCATGAAAGAAATTGAGGAAGACACAATGAAATGGAAAAATGTTCCATGCTCATGGATTGGATGAACAAATGTTATGAAAATGTGAAAAAAAATATTGTGAAAATGTCTATGCTATCAAAAGCAATCTACACATTTAATGCAATCCATATCAAAATCCCATCCATTCTTTTCAAATAAATGGAACAAATAATCTTAAAATTTATATGGAACCAGAAAAGACCTTGAATAGCCAAAGGAATATGGAAGAAGAAAGCCAAAATTGGTGGCATCACAATTCAGGACTTCAAGCTTTATTACAAAGCTGTCATCATCAAGACAGTACGGCACTGGCACAAAAACAGACACAAAGATCAATGGAACAGAATAGAGAGCCCCGAAATAGACCCTCAACTCTATGGTCAACTAATCTTTGACAAAGCAGGAAACAATGTCCAATGGAAAAAAGACAGCCTCTTCAACAAATGATGTTGGGAATATTGGACAGCCACATGCAGAAAGATGAAATTGGACCTTTTACTTATAGCACACATGAAAATAGACTCAAAGTGGATGAAGGACCTCAATGTGAGAAAGAGATTCATCAAAATCCTTGAGGAGAACACAGGCAGCCACCTCTTCAATGTCAACCACATCAACTTCTTCCTAGGAATATCTCTAAAGGCAAGGGAAGCAAGGGCAAAAATGAACTATTGGGACTTCATCAAAATCAAAAGCTTTTGCACAGCAAAGGAAACAGTTAACAAAACCAAAAGATAACTGACAGAATGGGAGAAGATATTTGCAAACGACATATCAGATAAAGGGCTAGTATCCAAAATCTATAAAGAGCTTAGCAAACTCAACACCCAAAGAACAAATAACCCAATCAAGAAGTGGGCAGAGGACATGAACAGACATTTCTGCAAAGAAGACATCCAGATGGCCAACAGCAACATGAAAAAGTGCTCCACATCACTGGGCATCAGGGAAATACAAATCAAAACCACAATGAGATACCACCTCACACCAGTCAAAATGGCTAGGATTAACAAGTCAGGAAATGACAGATGCTGGCAAGGATGTGGAGAAAGGGGAACCCTCCTACACTGTTGGTGGGAATGCAAGCTGGTGCAACCACTCAGGAAAACAGCATGGAGGTTCCTCAAAAAGTTGAAAATAGAGCTACCTTATGACCCAGCAATTGCACTACTGGGTATTTACCCTAAACTTAACAAATGTAGTGATCGAAGGGGCATGTGCACCTGAATGTTTATAGCAGCAATGTCCACAATAGCCAAGTTATGGAAAGAACCTAGATGTCCATCAACAGATGAATGGATAAAGAAGAGGTGATATAGATATAGATATAGAGATAGATATCTCTATCTCTATATCTATATCTCTATATCTGTGATATAGATACCTCTATATCTATCTCTCTATATCTATATCTATATCTATATCTATATCTATATCTATATCTATATCTATATAATGGAATTCTATGCAGGCAACAAAAGAAATAAAATCTTGCCATTTGCGACAACATAGATGGAACTAGAGGGTATTATGCTTAGCGAAATAAGTCAATTGGAGAAAGACAACTCTCATATGATTTCCCTGATAGGAGGAAGTGGAGATACAACACTGGGGGTTTGGGGGTCTGAAAAGAATAAATGAAACAAGATGGGATCGGGAGGGAGACAAAGCATAAGAAACTCAATGTCACAAAACAAACTGAGGAGTGCTTGGGGGAGGAAGGTAGGGAGATGGTGGTGAGGTTATGGACACTGGGGATAGTATGTGCTATGGTGAGTGCTGTGCAGTTTGTAAACCTGGTGATTCACAGACCTGTACCCCTGGGGCTAATAATAGATTATATGTTTATGAAAAATAAAGCAAAATAACAAAAAAATATTATTTTCCCTTTTCTTGCACCCATTACTTCTCTTCTCAATGCAAAATCTATGATTTGTAGCATCTATTTTTTTTTTTTTTCTTCTTTTCCTCATAGGTGTTCTTTGCTGAGATCATTCAAAATGTCTTTTTGACTTCGCTGGAGTTGTGTCGATGGAGAACTCGAAGGACATTTAATGTGTCACCTAAAGTAACATTCTTACTACAAAATTTCCTAATGACATTTTTCATCTGGTCATTTACCAAGGTATAGATTAAAGGATTTAACATGGGCTTCATCATAGTATAGAACAGTGCAATTGTATTATCACCAGACAACATCGCTGTGGGTCTCGTGTACACAGATATGCAGGGTACAAATAATAGGATGACCCCTGTCATGTGGGAGACAGACGGAGGGAGATTTGTGCCTTGCTTACAAGTTGTGCTTCCTTAGGGGGCACAGAATGACCATACAGGAGACCATCAAGAGGAGAAAGTTTAACAGACAGATGAAACCACTTTTGGAAGCCACAAAGAGCTCTAGAGTGTGGACATCTGTGTAGGGAAGTTTGAGCAAAGCGTTCAGATCATGCGTGAATTGATCTATGATGTTAGGGCATCATAATGTTGTGATGTTAGAAAG
Source organism: Taxidea taxus jeffersonii (assembly GCA_003697995.1). NCBI lineage: Eukaryota > Metazoa > Chordata > Mammalia > Carnivora > Mustelidae > Taxidea > Taxidea taxus. The sequence continues at coordinate 5,230 of RCUC01101157.1, read as the reverse complement.
ATAACATCATGATGTTAGAAGGATAATGGGATGATAAAAAGGACTTGTATGGTTGCATGTAGAAAAGTTCCCACCCACACCATTCTGTTAGCAGACCATAAACACATCAATTCATGATGGTCGTGTAGTGCAATGGCTTGCAGATGGCTATATAACAGTCATATGCCATCACAGTAAGCAGGATATCATCAGCACCTCCAAAAATTGCTCTCCAAATATTTGGGTAATATAGACATTAAATGGGATGGTCTTCTTTACACAGTGTGAATCTTATATCAGTGTAGTGATATTGACAGAAGAATAGCAGGTGTCAGTGAAAGAGAGAGAGGCCAGGAAAAAGGACATGGGGAACCCTGAAAATGGGCTGACAGTGATAGTGACCACAGTGAACACATTACCTTCCACAGAGATGATATAGATAACCTGAACCGCAACAAACATGTTTTTCTGCATCTTTAGTTTCTCTGTGAGCCCCAGTAGAACAAACCCTGTCAGATTGTTCCTCCTCTCCATCATTTCATATTATGATTAATTATATTATCTGAAAAAGAAATCCCCTTGATTAATGTAACCTTGACTTTATTAACCTTCTTCATCTTATAAATAATAAATGCATAAATTCTACCGACTTGTGGATTCTCATGAGGTTTTTGAGATAGAATGTGGTTTTGAGTTCTTGAAGAGCACCAGTGCACACATCATTGTCTGAGATGACTAAGAAACTATCTTGATGTAGTTCCACTGGCTGTTAAGTCTTAAAATCGTGGTCAGAAATAGATGTCAAAGCTATGAATATAGAGCTAGGTATTTTTCCTTTAACCTAAGGGAATGGGACACATGGAAGGTAATTTAGAGGATGAGTGGAAGGATGAACAGGAGTTGGAAGAAGTGAGACTCTTGCATATAAGTCTGGTAAGAACTTTGTGTGCCTTGCTGAAGTCGGCTGAGGTTCAGTAAGGGGATGCAAGCCAGTGATGGAAAGCCCAGTATCACACTATTTGTAACACTTGCCAAAAAGTGTAACAGGGTGTTTTTTATGAGAGTGTAATAAAAGGCTCTGGGAGTTAATACAAACAAATTGATAATACATATTGTTAAATCCAATAGCATTATAATAGCTGATAAATATATTTTTAATGATTGATTGCTATGTGCATGGCTTGGCAGTAATGTGTGTAGTAAGTATTATTTCATTATTCAAATGAAGAAATGATTAGAGACTGATGGTAATATTAATATAATGATCATATCAACTAAAATTTACTAAACACTTCTGTACTAAGTGTTTGCAGAAATGTGGCTATATAATCCTTACTATAAATCTGTGAGATAATTATCACTATTATTTTAGAATTCTTCTACACTGTAGGAAATGTATACATAGAGAAGAATTTAAGGATCCTGCCTAAGGTGAATCAGTTAATAAAAGGTAGAGCCAAGATTAGATCAAATTATACTTATGAAATTTTTCCTGGAAATTTTTAATCCTTTCCCTACATTGTTATGTTATAATACAAAATGTTGAACTAGTAATCTTTTGACAAGATCATAACACTTATAATGTCTTTAATATTACTTCAGAAAAGTATACATGAAGCAATTTCATACACACACACACACACACACACACACACACATTGGATCCCTAAATATTAATAAAACATGGGAGTTGCTTTCATTGAAGAGTACTTTTACCTTGGCCTTGGATGTGGCTCCATTTCTTCCCTTTTGAATCTCCTTTCATGCTTGAGTTCACAGATTTCTGCACAATGTTGAAAATGACTACCACAGTGGTTAATGTACTGTATTTGTTTGAAAAATCAGAAAGACAAGATTGGAATCTTGCTCTTGAATCCACAACTATTTTTTTTTCCTGGGCACATTTCTTGGCATGTTATACACTTTCTTCCACATCTGTAAGTGAGAATGATCATAACTGTATTCCAGGTGTTATGAAAATTGATTGAGGAAACATATATACATACCCACCACATTAGGGGGGGGCACATAAGAACATTCACCTATTTTTGTGACTGTGTATGCAACTAAGAGATTTGAAGAATTGGTAATTTGAGTGAAGTATACATAAACATTTGACCATGTAATAAGCTCAAGAAGGTTCATCTTCAATTTTACTTCTCAAGAAGCCACAGAGACTCACATTATCTATAGCAGTTACCCTCAGGAAGGTCTGACCCTGGTGTTCCTTGGACTAAATGACTGATGAGTTTTGCCATTTGTTAGCCATACTTATGTCTTTCTGTGTGTGGAGTGTATTTATCTTTGATTTTCATGCTCATGACTAGTCTTGATTGTTAAAGGAGGTGTCTCTTGGCAGAAGAAAGCACTTGGTATCAGAGGTATGGATCCTACAAATTTTGTGATCTGAATAAACCTCAAAGTTTTCATTTGCCAAGTTAAGTTAATGATATTTACCAAGTATCTACTGGAGAATTGATGTAAGGATAAAATATTGTTATATATGAAATTTTTGAAACTTAATGATTGCTACATAGAAAGTGCCAATCTTTTAAGAAGTTTCAACGCAATTAAAAAACTGAACTTATTGACTTAGATTATCTTATTTGTGTTTAGGGCTTATGAGGTATAATTCCATCTCAAACTGACCTCTTCTTCATTAGGAAACATTCAATATAAAGGATATGGACACACTCAGACATGGACTATTTAGGTAATTCAGTAAGCAATCAATAATTCTTGTGAAAATATTGCTATTAGACAACAATGTGCCTTCTAGCCTAAAGCCTCAAAACGCTTCCTAGAAATCTGGGATTTGAATTAATAATGAACTCTTTTGAAACACTATGGAAAACTGAAGGGGGAAAAATCAGTGAGGGAGGAAAACCATGAGAGACTCTGGACTCCAGGAAACAAACTGATGGTTTCAAATGGGAGGAGTGTGGGGAGATGGGCTTATCGAATTGATAAGCACAATAAGTCTATGTAGATCCACTGCCACACATAGTTATTTTTTTCTTGTGATGAAAACTTTTAAGAGCTACTCTATGCAATTTTCCAATAAAAATACACTGTTATTAGCTATAGACACTATGTTGTACATAATTACCTTTCCATGATGTATTTTTTTTTTTTTTAATTTTAAAGGTGAAAGTTTCTTCCTTTGACCACCTTCATCCATTTCATCCCCACTCTGGCCACCACCCATCTTTTCTCTGTATTTGTGAGTTCAGTTTATTGATTGATATTTTTCAAGCATTTCTCCTTTTTAAAAAAAAAATTCATTTAGCCAACCTATGGTGCATCATTATTTTCAGACGTGGGGTTCAGTAACTCATCAGTGACGTATACACCTAGTGCTCATCACATCATGTGCCCTCCTTAATGCCCACCCAGTTATGCCATCCTCACTCATCTCTCCTCCAGAAACCTTAATTTGTTTCCTATAGTTAAGAGTCTCTCATGGTTTGATTCCCTCTCTGATTTCTTCCCATTCTCTTTTCCCTTCTTTCCTCTGTGATCCTTTGGGCTGTTCCTGTATTTCACATATGAATGAAGCCACATAATTGTCTTTCTCTGATTGGCTTATTTCACTCAGCATAATATCCTGCATTTTCATTCAAATCAATGTATATGGTGAGATTTTATCCTTGATTCCCCATGTAAATGAGATCAGACGGTATATGTCTTTCTATTTGCTTTCTTTAGCATAATGTCCATAATGATCTGACATTGTTGTCACAAATGGCAATACTCAAGAGGAGAACACTATCTAATTTTTATGAGGGCAGACCTTTGGGGCTGTTTAGTTGGAGCTGGACCAGTGAGGATCACCTGACACTCAGGTTTTGTCCTCACCTACACCCCTCAGCTCCATCTGGAGCTTCATGCTATTCTCCTCAAGCACATGGACATTGACTTCTCCAGCCTAACAGAGAAACTTTGCCTTTATTGGGCACAATTGTGCTCTGCACTTGGCTACCAAAGCAGATTTATTGGGTATAGATCATATGGCACCATTTTGCAGATTAGAACGTTTTCCTTTTCTTATGCCACATGCTCTTTATTTCTCAATAATAAAAATTTAGAGTCATTCTGTATGAATGATACAAATTGAGTTATCATGGAGCACTGGGTGTGGTGCATAAAAAATGTATCTTGGAACACTAAAAAATAAAATAGAAAAACAAAGTTATCAAATACAGTGTTGATCATTTCAAATTTTAGTCATAATAGAAATCCAAAGTCACTGTTTTGGAGTAGTTTTTAACACAATATTTATATATCTTCAGTTCATGTGAAATAAATTTTTAATAATAGCTCCTGTATTGCCTTTTAGTCCATGCAAATGATCACTAGATTTAACATCTGTTTTTATTGGCCTTTATGAGATATACTCCACATAATATACAATTCATGTATTCAAAATTAATCATTTAATGGATTTTAATATATACAGCCTATGAAACAATCAACACTAGCTAATTTCATAACATCTTTGCCACTCTAAAAACAATTATATAACCATCCATCAGCACGTATGCCTCTCCATCAACATCACCAGCAGTCCTGGGCAAATATTAATCTGACACTTTTTTTTTTCCTATGAAAGAGCATACATATGTGTGAACTGGGAGGGGAGAAGGGTGGTGGTGGAGGTTTGGAAGAGGGAGAGAGAAAATCTTAAGCAGACTCATGCTGAGTAAAGAGCCAGACCTTGGCCTCAGTCCCAAGTTCCTGAGATCATGACTTGAGTTCAAGTGAATAGTCAGAGGCTGATGAACTGAGCTTCCCTGGGGCCACATCATCTACTTTCTTTCACCATACATTATATGGAAGTAATTCTACAGTCTGATATATCTGATAACCTATTTCTTTCATTTAGCATAGAGTTCTTTGCATAATTTCATGTACATTGTGGCAAGTATCAGCATTTCTTTTCTTTACGCTGATGATTAAAATTCCATTTTATGAATATATAACTTACTCATGCATCAATTGGTAGACATGTAGATCGTTTCCCTATTTCAGCTCTTATAAATAATGATGCAGGGCTCCTGGGTGGCTCAGTGGATTAAAGCCCCTTCCTTTGGCTCAGTTTAAAATCTCAGGGTCCTGGGATCAAGCCCCACGTCGGGCTCTCTGCTCATCAGGGAGCCTGCTTCCCTTCCTCCCTCTGCCTGCCTCTCTGACTACTTATGATATATGTGTCAAATAAATAAATAAAATCTAAAAAAAATTAAAAAATAAT
>RCUC01101156.1:0-12417 GCA_003697995.1 Taxidea taxus jeffersonii | reverse complement strand
AAACCTCCCCTCCCAACCCAGCGGTTTCCTAGCAACCAGCCTAGCAACCCCAGAGCCAAGAGCTTCATCCTGAGTGCTAAGCATAAAGTAACGTCCAAAAAGACATCTCATCTCAAGGATGCCATCCAAAGGTATATAAAGAAGAGGCGCAAAGCAGCCAGCTCCCTCCTCCTGAAGTGCACAAATTAGAGACAAAGGAGGACACGTTATGTACTTGTTGCTTCAACAGCCAAAAGACGCACTTGCATCCTTGCTGTTTGCACATGAAATGAAAAGGACCAAGGAACAGCTGGGCGGGCGCCACACAGAAGCTGCCCGGGTCCCTGGCAGGATGAGGAAGACCTTCTGTCCAGACCACACCTGTGAGGGAGCCCCTGGCACTTGCTCTCCACCAGCTGCCCCCTCACAGGAGAAGTATGCCCTATTGTGTGCTCCCCTCAAAGATGCCAGACACATAACCAGGCAAGAAAAGGCTGGGAGAACACTCCAGAAGGGTGAACGCCCTTGGCATTTCCCAAAGGTGTCAGCCCTCCTGAGCCTGCCCCGCCACCCCCCAAGATTCAGTGTGTCACCTGCAGAGCTCATCACAGTCCACGTTCCCAGGGTCCTGGGTCCCTCTGTTAAAAACCCACCTCCAGGTGATTCCAGTGCAAGCAGTCCCGACCACACTCAGAGCAAGTGCCCTACAGGCCACGTCTCCTGCACAGACCTCATGGCAGATGCGTGGGGGACCAGGTACACATCCTTCCCTGCTCAGAAGGGTGTTGGAACCGAAGCCTGATGTGCCCGTGGAACGCAGGGTGTTCAGCTGTGCAAGTCAGACCTGTGGGCTCCCAGCCAAGTGGGCCAGGCCACCCACTTCAGGTCACACTCTGCTACTGACTGTGACATTGGGGGTCATCTGCCCGACGTGGGAACTGATAAGTTAACACCTGGAAAGGGCTTACATCCACACATGGCCTAGAGAGAGGGCTCCCAAGGGAGCTGCTTTCTTCCACAAGCAAGGGTCCCACAGGCAGACCCTGGAAATCTCCCCAAGTCCCTGTGCACTCCAGGCCAGTGGCATCACTAGTCACCCAGTGATTTATCAGGCTATTCCTGTGCCAGGACGTAGCCTCAGAGAGGACGGGCTCTTATCCTGGCTGGCAGAGGGGCTGCCCTACTGGACCTCACCAGGATGCCTGGTCATACCTGAAGAGAAGCCTGGGCCCCTCACTGGGGAAGCCTGGATCCCATGACGTGAAGGAAGAGACCAAAGGAAAAGTACTGAAGAACTCAAGTACATAGCCTGCCCCACATCCCACGGCTGCCAGGAAGGAGGGGGACTTGTATTCTGTGTGGCGCAGGGGACAGGAGGCCCCAGGGCAGAGGTCACCAGGAGGAGTTCAAATCAACAAAGGAGCAAAGGATTCTTAGACGTGCAATAGTCCAGGGGTGCCTGAAGGGCTCAATCAGTTGAGCCGGCGACTCTTGAATTTGGCTCAGGTCATGAACTCAGAGACGTGAGATCGAGCTCCTGGGTCAGTGGGCTCCACGCTTAGCACAGAAGACTCTGCTTAGAATACTCTCTTCTCCACCCCACCCCCTGTGCCGGCTCTCCTCTCTCTAAAATAAACAAATAAAATCTTTATAAAACAAGGGAAAAAGCAGCACCATGGGCTGCCTGGAGCGGGGAGCTCCCCAGGGGAAGCCGCATCACCTAGGGGGGGTCACAGCCAAGTGCACGCTGCCAGGGGCCAAGCTCTCTGCCTCAATTTCCCCTCCACTGTGAGATGGAGATGACGGGGCACATATCACGAGGTTTTTATGAGGATTAAGTGAGGTGAGAAGTCTCACCAGCTTGCCCCAGGGTGTGACTCGTGGGAGCACTCCCTGTTTTCATCCTGTTACTGCGCCTAACGAAGGACAGCCCAGGCCTTAGGAGGCTTCAGTCCTCGGAGGCTTCATGGTGGAGCTGGTGGCTGAGCTGACCCTGGAAGGAGCTGGAAGGCGGGCCTCTGCAGAGGTGTGTATGGCAGGAATGGGGGGAGGAAGGCACTGGCCTCGAGGCACGGATCCGTCTCCTAGCCTCCCGTGACCACCCGGGACTCGAAGTTCTCCACACCATGCCCTTCAGTGTGGCTGTGAACCCTACGGAGGCCGTGGGTACTAAGCACATTAACGTATAAGATTGGAGACTGTGCTCACTGCGATGCAGCGCTCTATACACTTACTGTATACATCACCTTCTTAGACGTCCCCCAGGAGGTGCAAGCAGAGATGAGGCACGGTTCTGCCACCGCAGCCCCATCCACAGGGACAGGCTCAGATCCTCTGAGCCCTCAGCTTCTGGGCACACGAAGCCAAGTAACCACACTGATGCTGCCAAGAGCCCCAGTGGCCCGTGTGCGTCACCCATGCCTTCCACAGGGGCCCCAGGGACCTGGACCAGGTGAGCATGCAAGAAAAACACAAAAGAAGGACACGGGAGCTGGGGGAACAGAGCCTGGCACAAACGGATCCCAAAAGATGAAGAGCAGCGTCCCACTCTGGGGGGTACCTAAAATGCCAGGGCTAAGAGGAACAAAAGTCACATCCGGCATGAGAAACCCAGACCCACTCAGATATCCAGATGGCCCCCACCATCAGAATGATGGATAGGATGACCTTGAAATTGAGGTCACTTCTGCCTCCGCCAGGAGGCGATCCCCAGGGCATGGGCTATGCAGGCCGTCTAAGTGGAGCTAGCTTACCAGCGCGAAAGAGAGATGTCAATCTTGGGTCAACCCTATCTGGTCCTGGTCATGAACTTAATGGCACACGTAGACTGCACAGCCAGGAGCCCCCCGAAGAGCATCTCAGCCCCTACACCGTCCTTGCACCACCAGCAGGAACCCCAGACATGGGGCTTTCTGCACCTCAATGCTGCCATTGCAAAGTGGGGTCTACCAGCCGTGCCCGCCTCTCGGGACAGCTAGATCACCTGGGGAAACACCCTGCAGACAGAAAACACTGCGACTCAGAGGGGTCCGCTAGCCAGGCAGGCCCAGCACAGTGTTTCTCTAGCCTGCATGGCTGGCAGGAGCGATGAGAAGGAGGGATTCAAAGTCACACCCCACCCTGGACTTCCCTCCCCTGCCCATGAAGCCATCTCAGCTCCACGAGCTTCGAGTGCACCTAGGAACCAATCCATGGGGTTTCTGGGACATGGGACAGGACACTCTATGCAGAGGTGCCTTGGGAACTGCAGGGATTGGGGGGCCCAGGTGTCTGTGCTCCCAGACATCAGCCATCTGCTCACACAGCCACAAGGAGTCACCAGAGAGGAGGCCATGGCCACTCTGCAAGGTCGGGGCAACCACTGGTGTCTCTCAAATCACCCCTCTGAAACTGGGTGAGGGTCACCATTTTATCATCTCTCGTGTGTCCTCAAAGAACAAGCTTTCAGAGGATCTGTATCTGAACTTTCTCCTCCTCCACTGCAGCCTCGGAGGCACCCAGCTGTTGGGGAAGGCTCCACCCCCGAGCCTGGCTGGAGCCCTGCCCCTTCCAGCAGCAACTCCTCCCCAGACAACTGTTGGGAGCGAGGCCTCCGCCCACCGTGACAGCCGTGACTGGTCCGCTCCTCAACCTCCCCATCTATAAGATGGGTCCTCCAGGCAGTCCTGACCTCTGGGGAGGCTCCCTGAGCTCCAAAGCACGAGGAAGGGGCCCAGAAGTGGGGCTTGCAGGTAATAAAGAGGCTGCCTTACCTCTGTGTGAGCCTGCGGCCTTCCTGCAACCGTGAGGTAAGGACCTTAAAGTTTGGTAAGTAATTCTTCACATGCCTGTTAACCGTTGTCTAAAAGAAAGTTTAGGGGTGGGTTTTCCCTGTTATTAAAACTAAGCAAGGGCCACCTGGGGGGCTCAGGTCGTGATCCCAGGGTCCTGGGACTGAGCCCCATATCCGGCTCCCTGCTCAGTGGGGAGCCTGCTTCTCCCCCTGCTTGTGCTCCTGCTCTCACTCTCTGTCAAATAAAGAAATGAAATCTTTAAAACAAAGAAACAAACCAAAAAAAACCCCACAAAATGAGACTCTTAACTCTAGAGAACAAACTGGCGGCTGCTGAGGGGAGGGAGGCCAGAGCAGGGGTGAAGTCGGTGAAGGGGATAAAGAACGCGCTTACGCCAAGCACTGTGTCACAGACAGACTCAAATCATTATACTGTGCACCCAAAACTCACATAACACTGTATATTAATCATGCCAGAATTTCTAAAAACAATAAATTAAAATTAAAAAAAATTTTAAACCAAAAAACACTCCTACAAACTTGTATGTGGTCATTCCAGAAGACGAAGGAAAGAAAGAAGAAAATCTGGAAAACCACAGAGTGGGTTCTGCACAGCTGAGATCGGCCAGTCCTGCTCCTGTCACTCCAGGAGCCAGCTTGCCCTCCACCCCCCACCAGGGCCACTCACCTTGAACCTCTCGGTGACCCCCTCAGTGATGCTGACGGTGAACTCTGCTATCTTGGGAGGACGCGCTTTGCCTTTCTTGCGGTCAGGCTCATACTCGGTCTTCGTTTTCACAACCACCTTGTCCAGGAGGCAGAGAAGCACAGTGTCAGCGGTGCGGCCCGAAGCCCAAGGACACACCTGTCCAGCGAGGACGGGCGTGGGCACCCTGGGGCCCAGTCAGCATTTCACGGACAAGTGTTTCACAGAAAAGGAGAACAGCCGTCATTGGCCGGAAATCTCGGGGCCAGGACTTTCAGAGAAATGGCCCGTAAGTAATCCTGAGAGCAGCCCCAGGAGGGAAAGTCGGTCACTCCCTGCCGGAGAAGTTAAGCTTCTCGGCCAAAGGTGCCCCAGCTAAGAGGAGGCAGGGCTAACTCCTGCCACGGTTCTCCTTCCACTGCCCAGGGTGCCGCAGGAGTCCCGGTGGTCCAGGGGGTGCCCTCGGATTCCATGGGTCTTTCTGTGCCACCGTGGGTAAAAGCGAGGGAAGAGGCAATGAGATTAGGAAGGAGCAGGAACCAGCCTTCATTTCTCAGCCCCCACCCTGCCACCCTCTTCCTCTTCTGCCCCTGAAACGGCCCCCTTAGGATCTCCCTGCTCTTCTTCCCCCTGCTCTCTACTGCGAAGTGAAGAGGTTTCTCCTCCCATTCACCTGCCCCACTCTGCCCCATACACACCTTTCCCTGCTCCTCCAGCAGCTTCCCACGAGCCCCCACCCGCCCTCCATCCTTCCCCTTCAGAGGCTCACAGCCCCTTCCTCCACTCACCTGTCGGATGGTTTCCTGCTCGTTCCCCACAGGCCAGGGAGGCCTCAGGATTTCCACCTCTCTAGTCCCCACTCCTCTACCTCAAATGCAAGAGCCAGGAAGCAGCAGCAGGACTGCAGAGGGCCAGCCACCCATGCTCTCCCACCAACCCAAAGACAGAGGGGTTGGAAACTGGCTCTCTGCAACCGTAGGCCCCAGGGAAGAGCTAGGGGAGAATCAGGATAGCGAGGCATGGGGGCTGCCAGAGGGGCTCTAGGACCGAGCTGTGACCCTGGAGCCAGCTAGGAGAAGGAATCGGGAGAGAAGAGTAGCCCATGCCAGCTGCCACCAAAAAGTGATCCAAGGGCCACAAAATCCATCATCAACTCCTGACTTCCCTCCTTCGGTCCCTTCCATGCACGCAGCTCTCCAGATGCTGAGAGGGCGGCCACGCCGAGTGTGACAGCGCGGGTGCCCACCCAGCTCTGGAGGGAGCATTTGTGCATCCCCCTACTGTCCTCAAACTTTGTGTCCCCCAACTGTCCCTGACTCGCTATGTGACCTTAAGCACCTGCCTGGCCACTACGAACCTCAGTGTCCTAGCCTGTGAAATAGAAACAAGGCCTATCTCAGCCTGCTGCAGTGAGGAGGGGGCCGTCCACACAACCCTCAGCCCAGTGCGAACCCAGTCAATATTCGGCCTGGATTCAGCTGCCTCTGCTGCTAACACACTTGGTGACCTTGAACTAGACCCTCTATCTCCACATGTGTAAAATGGGGGCAATGACAGTAAAGTTATTCAACAAACTTCAGGCGAGACCGGCCCGCGCCTTGCTGCCGGCTCCACTATCACCAGCGACCCTCGGCACTCAGCGCTGGCTCTCAGGATAGGCTCCACTCACAACCCTGGCTGTGTTACCCTACCCCACCAGCCATGGCACTTGGGACAGGTGACATCACCTCCCTGAACCCTGCCTGTGAGCAACACAGCACTGTTGTGCGTGATAAGCGAGGTCTTGTGTGAGAGGTCACATCCCAAGCAGGATGGAGCATGGGGCCCTGCCAGAAGCTTCTGTAGAGGGAGGGGATTGCGGCCCTCCACAGTGTGACCTTGAGCCCATCGCCTGAACTCCCTGAGACTCAGTCTCCTCATTTGTGACCTCAGAAATTTTCTAGCCCAACCACTGGTTCCTGGATGCCCCAGAGGGGGCTCCCTCCCTCTGTTTGAACACTCCCAGGGATGGGATACTCACTACCTTTCAAACCTACCTAGGCTACTTCAAAATGGCCCAGTTGGTTGGCCAGGATTTCATACCTGCCCGAAATCCCCCTCCCTGGTATTAGACAACTATGTGCCAGACAATTCTGGGATGGAACAGACTGAGGGCAAAAGAGAAGACTCAGGCTGAGTGGAGGGAGTCACCTGACAGAGGTGCTGCCTCAGGACACAGCATTTCTGGCACCACCACTCTGGAGCTGAGGAGGGAGGGGAAGGTGGGGGGGGGGCAGCTGAGCTAGCCCAGCAAGTCAGGGAAGGGGGATGTGCTGCTGGCAGCCCTGCCCCTCCCCTCATGCCTCCTCCAGACCGTCAGTACCCCAAATTGGCCCCACATGGCCTAGGTACACAGGTGTGCCCTGCGGATCCTCGGATCCTCGGTCCTCTTCCTGAACCAAAACACCTGCCCTCAGCCGCCTCTCCTTCTCCCACCCCCACCACCCAATACACAGACAATAGAGTTGGGGGGGATGGAAACCACTCTAGATGGCTGAGTAAGTCAAAGGGTGCACCTGGAATTAAAGGAATCCTCCAGAAGGGAAGGACCCTCTACTCTGCTGCCGCCCAGATATACCCCCATCCGGTGGTCAGCAATCACCAGCGAGCCGAATAAAGGACAAAGACCTGACTCAAAACGTCCTCACCGGAGCTAAATGAGACAATAAATGGAAACGCACTTCGGGGAATAGAACGAACTCGCTGGCGGCTGGGTGGTTTTTAAGCGGCAGCAAGGTGATCAGAACGGATGCTGTGTTTATTAGTCTAGGTTTGAGTTTTGGAAAACAATTGTCGAGACTTTCAATCATTGCCGTTTACCTTTTAAAACGTTAACTCTTGAAAATATTATCCTTCACGTACAGTAACTACTTGATTGGATACTGTACTCAGGAAAAGGGGCTCTAAATTCAGAAAAGGAAAGCCCACTTTGGGGAAACGAGGATGAAGGGTTGTCCCCAGTTAGGCTAACACCCGGCGAGCAGAGCATTTACTAGAAGATTTCACAAAAGGAACAAAGAGGAAGGAAGCTCCCGGGAAGAGCTGACGCCCTGCAGCATCTACAGCCGGCCTGGGAGGGGCAGGCGGAGAGGATGAGGACGAGAACCCAGCCCCTCAACGAGGGTGCACCTGGCCAAGGAGAGGAGCCTCCTCACCGCCACCGGGCGAATCGGACGGAAACCGCCCCACCTGGGCAGGCGCACGGGGCAGCCGCGCCCCAAGGCTCACCCAAGACCCACAGCCCCCTGCTACCTTGGGGGGGGGGGGCATGGGCGGGGAGGAGCAGGGCCGGGGCCGCCGCGTTGGTCCCGGGAGCCCCTCTCGGACAAGACTGCTACGAAAATCCAGAAGGGACCTTTCTCCGATTGCGCTCCCTTGTCGGAACGGAGCTGTCTCTGGATCCGGAATCCCGCGCGGGCACGCGGTCCTCCCGGGGGGCTTCCTCCCGCCGCCCGAGCTCGCCCCCACTTCCCATCTCCCGCGCACGCTGCGCGTCTCTTTTGTTGCGGCCGCCGCGGGAGGCTTGGGGTGCGCACCCCGCAGCGCGGGGGTGCCGGGGGCTCTCACCTTGTCCGGGGGCGGAAACTGCAGCTGATTGACATCGAGGGGCGTCATCAGGGGGATGGTGTCGAAGCCATCCTCCAGCAGCGGCTGCTTGGAGCCCTTCTCCGCGAAATTGTTCCCCAACTTCACCATCGTTTCGGGAGACCTGAGGCTGCCGCCTGCAAGGGAGGGCCGGGCGGGAGTCACCGCGAGCTCGCCGGCTCTCCCTTGGCCTCCGGGGAGGAGGGGTCGGGAGGACGCAACAGTCGCGGCCCGGGACTGGGGGGAGGAGGGGAAGGAGGGGATCCCAGGCCCTCCCCCCGCGGGACCGAGTGCCCGGCTCAGGGGCGCACCGGGGAGGGGGCGCGCCCTGTCCCGGCGCCGGGGACCCGCGAGGAGCACCCCAGTTCCCCACCCACCCACTGGGTGCCGGGCGGCCTGCGGACCCCGCCCTGGGGCGGAAGGCTCGGGCCCGCGGGCCGCACTCACCCACGCCGGCTCGCTGTTCTGGCTCTGAGCGCGCAGCGAGCCTCCGCGTCCGCCGCTCCCGCGCGCAGCAATGGCGGAGGCGGCGCCGCGCGGGGCCGGGCGGGGGAGCCGAGCGATTGGGCTCGCGGCCGCTCCCTCCTCCCGCTTGCCGCCTCCCTTCCCACCGCCCCCGGGGCCGCCCGTGAGCGGGTGAGTGCGCTTGTGTGGCGGCGGCGGCAACTCAGCCCTGACGCAGCGCGCGGGGCCGCACAAAGGAGCCCTCCCCGGGGACCCGCGCCCGCCCCGACTGCGAGGGGGCGCGCCCGGACCCGAGGCTCGGGGCGGGGCGAGGCGCGGCGAGAACCGGGAGAGCCGGGGGAATGGAGCGATGCGCCAGAGTGGGGGGCGCGGGGTAAGGGGACCCCGGAAAGAGGGCGGAGGGCGTCCCCTCGGGAAGGAGGCGCGGATGCGAATGCTTCGGCACGAGTGGGAGCGGTCTCCTGAGCGGGAAACGGCGCCTGGCTGAGAGGACGCCCTGGGGCTGCCCGAGGGTTGGGTATTCAGGGCAGAGAGAGCGCTGGGCGCTCTGCGCCGTGTTGGAGGGAGAGGGAAAGGTTTCTCTGGTCTGTTCGTTAGAGGAAGAGGAAGCGGGGGTCCCCTTGCTGCAGCCACAGCCTGGAGCATCCAGGTCGCGGAATGGAGGGCGGGGGATCCAGCCGCTGTCGCAGCTGCCCAGATTAGGGCGTCATTTTGCGGACCTGGAGCCAGCCCTGGCTGCAGGACTCCCCAGACGAGAAACCGCGCGTGGCGTGCGGGCGGGCGAGACCAGAAGCTGGCGGCAGGTCGCTGCAGGGGAATCGGTACCTTGCAGGCACCTGCCTCGTCTCTTTCGGGCCCTGCTGGAAACACAGAATAGGGGTTCCCGAAGTCTTACTTCCACACCTCAGTTGCACGACTGAAGGGCCGCATCTTTTCCATCAGCCAACTGAGAACCACCACCGGAACCTGCCTCCCCTCCCCTAGAACCGCAGGGAGTACCCGGAGATGGCGAGAGCAGCCACTGCCCGCCTGTGCCCTGAGCCTGCAGCCCAGTCCAGGAACCTGGCCCTGGGGGCCCCAATTCCAAATCTCCAGGACACATTCCAAATCCCCCTTTGACACATGAGATCCCTGGATTTCTCCACTTGCCCAGTTCCCCAACCCGGTGTAAGTGGGCCTTTGACTGCCTGGCAGCCTGGTGGACCCAGGATCTTGGCAGACACTACCCTTGGCCAGCCTGGGGACAGCAGGTGTCCCAGGTGCTGGCCCCCACCACAGGCCTTGGGTCGGGCTGCCAGCATCTTTCCGGCAGAGGCCTTTAAAGGACATCACTGACCCAGTGATACCTGTGAAGTGAAACCCTGTGTGCTTCTGGGAGGAAGTGGCTTTGTCCCCATCTCAGGTGTTGGCATTTTATTGACCCCAACACAGGCCACACACACACACACACACACACACACACACACTGGTTGGAATCTCACACAGGGAGCTGCAGGGTGGGCCTCCCTGAACGCCATGTGTACCCCTCCTGCCCTCAAAGGCTCTGTGAACCAAGGAGGACAAGGACACAAAGGACCCATGGTTCGACAGAAACAGCAGGGGACAGTCTTGCTTTTTTGTGCTGTCCTGGGTTTTCATGGGGACTTTGCAGTCTCAGTTTGTGTGGTGTCCAAGTGGCATCTGGCCGGGGGATGGATGCGGGGAAGGACTCAGTGCACAGGCCTACAGCCCAGCCAGCAAAAGCTTGGGGGTGAATGCCTAGGTGGACAGGGGACCCACCAGAGGGCCACAGTCACTGCCAAAAGACTGTGGACAAAGTGGGACGGCCCCAGGGAGGGCAGAGGGAGTGCAGGGAGGAAAGTGATGTGCAAGGCACCTAGTTTCCTGGCCACCACGGCAAACCACTGCAAACTGGGGGCATAAAATGTATATTCTCTCAGGTCCGGAGGCCAGAGTCCGAAACTCAGGGGTCAGCAGGGCCACACTCCCTACAGAGTCTGCAGGGAACAATGGTCCTGCTGGGAGTCCCTGGGCTTGTGGCCCGGATGGTCTCTCTGCCCCCGGGGATCAGTCACACTGTCTCCTGTTCCCGGTGTCTCCCAAGGATGCTGCTCACTGGATTGGGGGCCCACTCCATGACCCAGGATGAGCTGTCATCGCATGACCTGTGAGATATGTTCGCAGGTCCTGGGGGTTGTGCACGGACGTCTTGGGGGACCGCCCCTGGATTTACCAGGGCACTGAGCCTGCGGGAGGGCATAGTTCAAGGGGCTCAGGAGCCCCAGGTGGCCCTGGGGGTGCAGGGTCTGAGCAAGAGGTCTGCCTGGAGAGGCGGGGTTCACAGAAGTGGTGAGCTTCTGTGAAGAAGCTGTGAAGAAGCTCAGCTCACACAGCTGAGCCGCCACTGTGCTTCTGGGACCGATTTCTGGTGTTTTAAAGCATACACACAGTCTCACTGGAGACCCCCTTGCAGGATTTTTGTCATGTATTTGGTTTTTCTAAGCGACTCTGTGACACACACCCGCTGCCTCTTGGATAATGACCGCAACCCCCGTCCCAGCCAGGCTCCTGTTCGCAGGGCAGTCAGCTGCCACTTGGTGCCACTTCCAAGTTCAAGCCTCTCCATGACCCCCTTGCCCAGAGGCTCAAGTCTGGACTGCATGGGCAGTGGGGTGGAGGGTGGGGGACAGTGTGATACCCTGATTTCCAGTCCTGCTGCTCCCGCTTCCATGCTGTGTGACTTCCAACAAGTTGCTTGACTTCCCTGGGCCTCAGTTTCCCCATCCATAAAATGGAGATCGTCGTAATACCTCCATCACAGTGGTGCTGGAAAAATCAAACGAGCTACTGCATCATTTTAAACAACAGCACCTACCCTGGCTATGGCCACGACTTCGAGAGCTACTCGCTGCTCAGTCCCCCTCGATCTCGATTCTGGGGGGACTTACATGGAGCCAGGAGGAGGCCCCAGGCGCTCACTGTGAGCACAGGATTCGAGCTCGGAGGGGCTGAGAAGGCTCTCCCTAGCATCCTGGTGAGCCTCTCCGCAGCTCAGAGAAGGAAATGCCTGGTCCCAGGCCACGAGGGGCTTGGCAGAGTGGAACCCAGGCAGGGGCGAGGCTGCCCGCAGCTTCCCTGCTAGCAGCCTGGCCGCTGGCACAGGAGAGGGCCACCCGGTGCAGCGGCTGCAGGGAGGAGGGAGGAGGGTCCAAGGCCTGACCACGTTGATTAAGGATGGGGCAGAGAAGTTTCACCCCCAAGTCTTGTTTTTTTTAATTGAGAAATAATTCACATGCCACAAATTTCACCATTTTAAAGTGTACACATCATGGAGGTTTTTAGGATACTCACAAGGTTGTGCAACCATCACCATTAATTCCAGAGCATTTGTATTGCCCCCAAAAGAAACCTGTCCCTGTTACAAGCCACTCCCATTCTCCCTGTCCCCTAGCCACCTGCAACTACGAATCTACTTTCAGTGCCAAGACCCTTTCTTTTTAAAAATTTTCCCCAGCTTTACTGATATAAAACTGTGTCTATTACGGTGTACAACCTGGTGATTCTGTGTACGTATAGATTGTGAAGTTATTTCAACAATAAGGGTAGTAAACATGTCTAGCACCTTTGTGTGGGGTGGGGATAAGAAATTTAAGACCTACCTAATTACTTTCTCTGGACTTGCCTATTTGGTACACATCCTCCTTTCTGATGGTTTCAAGTCTCTCTGCCCCATCCTTAATTCTGAGTGGGTCAGTACACTGACATGGACTAGGGAGAGAAGCAGGGCTTCTGGATCTTTCTGCGGGCGGCAAGAGTCGGCCCACCCGGACAGCCCTCCCAGTCTCTCCTTGAACCCTACACTCCAGCCACA
>ML097197.1:51910-62983 GCA_003697995.1 Taxidea taxus jeffersonii | reverse complement strand
CCCCCCCTCACAACTGAGGTACCAAGAAACCTCCTGACCAAGGCCATACGCAGTATAATATGGGATAAGTGATTACACCAACTATACACATGTTACAGGTTGTTCTGCCAGTCAGTGAAATCATGTATTCGAATGGGTTTTATAAGCTGGAAGAATACAATAAAAATGTCAGTTATTTATAAGATTACTTCAATGAATATTTATATTTTTATGTCAAAGAGGTTTAATTCTTATTTCATGAAGTCTGTTTGCTTTTTGATTGACATTTCTTAGTTGAAAATATGTAAGAGAAGAAATAATGCCACAGGAAAACTGTAAAAACACTAGAGGGTTCCGTGACTTTGGAATTACCAGAGTCAGCGGCATCGGCACATGTGACCAGAGACGTCTACCACAATGCACATGGCTCCTCTCAGAGTGGAATGGGCAAAACCAAGTGGCGAGTCAACAGAATTGTAGCATTTTTCCCCTCCATGGAATGCTATTTAATAGAGCTTCTTTTCATTGTGTAATTTACAATATTATTGTAAATATATATTAATATATTATAAATAATATAGTATTATTTGATAAATCGTATCAAGTTATGAATTTGATAAATGATAAGTTATAGATAAATTATTTTATTTGTTTTTTAAAAGTTGACTGCTTCTTGGTTTTTATGATTTTAAATGGCTTACAAGGTGATGTGAAAAGACATGACAGATCCATGACTATGTAGTCAGTTCAGCATTCACTCCAGTGACAAAGAGCCTCACGCCCATAGGCAAGCAGGTGCCATCTGGACCGGCGTAATTGCCAGAAACTCCAAATGGCACGGAAGCCTTCCAAAGATTCAAGCCAGCACCACAGAACCGTGCTCACAGATTTACAATAAAGGTTCTGCACCAGCTCCTAAGTCATATTAGACTTGCAGGTGAGGAGGAAAAAAAACACTTAAAAATTGTCTTCCTGTGTCTATCTTAACTGCTCTGATCAGAAGCCCAGCGCACATATTCCTCTCCGGAGGACCATCTAGCTATGACGGCGGCTGAAGAAACAGAGCTGCCCGGGAGACCATTGTTGGTTCAGCATGGATACAGCTGCAGGTCCCATCTCCCGCCCCGGGGCTTTCGAAGCCTGTATTCTGTTGCCTTAAACATTTTCACAAACATTTTTGCCTTAGGAAATTAAACAGGCTACAAGGAAAGGCTGAATTTAGTAAACTTTGCCTATCATCAAAATAGCGTATTTTATGAATTATGGTATGTGAAAGAGCCTGGAAAATTAACAAATCCTTCTCCCACTCTGCCAACGTGGGCTTTTTAACACTGGTGAAAGGTAACACACCAGAGAATTCCACTCAGAGGGACCATTCCTTCCACTGCAGTATCTTTCTCACTCACAGCTTGCGTCCTTTTATTTTCCCAGCTCGGTGCTCCCCAATTTCATATCATCCCCAACATGACTGACATCTCTTTCCTTGCTAATGGAGATCTTACTACCCACTGTAGCTCAAAAGCTTGATTTAGCAGGAGTTGCCATATGGCATTTTCAAAATTGTTCTCAATCTACATAATGCCATCGGACCTTTTGATTAAACACCAAACTGCAAGAAAAACTAGAGATGGCTCCACAGCCTGCTGAGTCTTAATGGATTTAAGTGATGCCCACAGGAGTTAAAATAAAAACCTGGGTTCCAACCTTCAGATACACACACACACACACACACACACATACACACACATTCAAATCATAAACTTGCAGATATGAGAAATTTTGATACACATGAAATTTCCATTTGAGAGAACAACACATTAATGACTGGAGAAATTGCTAATATTTCTATTAAAAAAGAGTAGATCTATTTATGTTCACAATTTTCATAGTCATACACTAGGTAATGTGAAATTTGGGTATAAACTACCAGTTATTAGGCTTGGTTGAAGGGAATAACTAAAATGATGCCCCCCATCCATATTTCCCTTAATGGATCATATCTGTTGTTTCCATCCTTAAACAGTTTACTCTTCACCTTCACCATGGAAACCTAATAGGTGACCTCTGTATGGCCAGCTCCTCTCAGCCTGCCCCCCCTTTCCCACGCACCCCCCCCCGCCATGGCTGACACCACTGGTTACTCACAGTGCCAAATCATAACGTCCTTCCCACTGTAGACCTCTAGAGGATTAGCTATTACCCACCAACCAGATCTGGCACACGAAACAACTTCTTTTGCATTTTTCTTAAATCGCCCAGATGACCTCTGACCTCAAGGATGCTAACCTCGCGTTGTCTTTATCTTTTCAGGAAATCAAATTCTAAATCACAGGAATTACTCTATAATGTACATGGTTGAATCCTATAATATTTACCTTGGGAGAAAACTAAGTGTTCCTCTGATGAACTCTTAATTTTATGGAAAACAAAATGAAGGACTAGATTATTAACTAGTATGTGTTTCTCGCCAGCACTTACTTGTAAATTGAATGGTGCAACACAGACATCTGAGCTCTATGCTTGGACATCATTCCACCATGAAACATTGTCATTCTGCATAATTTTAAAGAACATACAAACGTTTTATATTTTTAAGTATTTAGAATATCCAACAGAGACAAACTATCATTTTCCCATGGTCAGTGCTTTTTTATTCAAAACTTTTAAATTATGGGATGCCTAAGTGGCTCAGTGGGTTAAGTGTCTGCCTCTGGCTCAGGTCATGATCCCAGGGTCCTGGGATCAAGTCCCACATCAGGCTCCTTGCTCAGCAGGGAGCCTGCTTCTCCTTCGGCCCCTCCCCCTTGCTTGTGCACTCTCTCTGACAAATAAGTAAATAAAATATTTTTTAAAAAGTTTCAAATTACAGCAACAATTCAAAATTTATTGGGTATTTACTACAAGTGAGATATTCTACAACTTTCAATGACACAAGTGTCTGCTCACATGCAGATTTATCTAAAATGAGTTGGTCTTTCCATTTTACACTGGCTCTCTTCTGCATTCTTTAAGGTTTAGTTAAGCCGATGTAAAATTCACATAACATAAAATTAACCTTTTTATGGGCAAGTGTACAACTCCATGGCCTTTAGCGCAACCACAGTGATGTGCCACCATCACTTCTTTCTACTTCCAAAACATTTTCATTGCCCCCAAAAGAATCCCATACCCATTAAGCAGTTATCCCTATTCCTCACTCCTCCTAGTCTCTGGCAACCACTAATTTGACCTCTGTCTCTATAGATTTACTTATTCTGCACATTTCATATAAACAGAATCATACAATATGTGGTCTTTTGCAGCTGGCTTTTTCCATTTAACATAATGTTTCAAAGTTCCTCCACATCGAAGCATGTATTAGTACTCAATTTCTAGATTCTTAATCTCACACGTTGATATATTCCATGATCTCTGTGTTCTTTGGATTTTAAAGTAATTTGGTTCACACACACACACACAATGAAGCCCAATGAAATAAAGGAAGAGAGGAGGCTTTCTTTCCAGACACATTGTTTCAGATTTTGTATCTGCCAAGGGAAAGATGCCTTCGTAGTACTCCTACCTTCTGCATAATTAGGGGCATCTTTGAAAAGGGGGGACCTTTGGAACTCTTCTAGTTAGGTGAACTCTTCTAGCCCAGTTTACCCCATTCTCTTTTCTAGAAGCACTTTTCACTCCAGGTTTCTTCATTTTTTGCAGATTCTGGGATTAAGTAACCTTCCATAAAGACAATGAGCATCTTTTCCCTGACCTTGTACTGTGTTTCTCTACTTCAGGGTGAGAACAGAGGAAAGGGAGAAGTCATATCTGCATTCCTTCAGAGAATGTTTTGTAGGTCTCCTTCGCAAGCACTTATAAGTCTAATCCAAGAAGTATCTCTCACAACCACAGCTTCTCCACTACTAAAATCATACAAATCCACTTAGAGTAATTTGTCAGGAGTAATCCCTTGGGCTGCATTAATTGCATTTGTCCCTGGCTTAGGATTCACCCAGAATATGCCACAAAATTTGTTTAACACTCGTTTATTGAATGCTTGCTGGCCCAGGCCTATAATCAACATCGCTGTTGGGGAACAAAAATAATTAACAAATCTTTCATGTCCAAAATGTGTTCAGCCTTTGGTTGACCTCAGAAGAGGTAATGTGGTTAATTCTACAGAAAGACCCAAAATAAAAGTTTTAGTTCTAAAATAAAATGTTAAGTTCTATCTATCCAAATTTCCTGGAAAGTAATTTATAGATTGCTCCACTAACCCCTAACATGGATGAATAGACGAGGCTATAACTGAGATCTCTCACCTCCTTGCACTGGATGCAGGTGTGGGCTTGTCTGCCCTTGGGACAATGTATCAGGGGAGTGTTAGAATTAATAAAGTGCTTCGGAGCCTTTTTTGCTAAGATTCTACGATACAAATGAATCTCTTTCTGAAGGTTGTAAAGTTTATGAAGGACGTAAATTAGTCAGAGTCACTAACATCCTCATACTCAGTTTAACACAGAGGGACTGGGGTCTTAAGGAAAGATTCTGAACTTGACGCTAGTCAGGGAGAACATACTTGGTCATGAAGGGGGCCGTTCCTAAAAACTGTTTCGTAGACTATAAACAGGTTCACCCCTTTGGGACTGATCTTACTGGCAAAATCTAACAGGTGTGAGCTGAAGTGATCCTGATGGATATACACATATTTAAAAGCCAGACTATTTGATATTTCTCTCCTAAGAGGTCCTTTAAAATAGTCAACCTAGTCTGAAGCGGTCACCTATGTCCTTGGACCCGCATCACTCCCTGTAGTGAGCCCTGTTTGTAACCTCCCTCCTCTGCCTGGTACTGGTCGGTGTGGAGGTCCTCGGGGGTCAGCCCTAACCGAACAGGGGTCTCGGTAGGGAAGTCTCATGATTCTCCCACCCTTGGAGGGGACGTGCTAAGGCACATTCTGCACAGTTGTGTATGCGTCCCGGTGAGATAGAGAGTCCGCTGACCAGTGTTAACTGCTCAGTAGCACATCATGCATTTTTTCTTCTTCTTGTTGTTGTTCCTTAGCTTCCCCCCCTATCTCATTCTCCTCCCTTCATGTGTTCTGGGATCCCCTCTGTTCCGGCTGCCTGTGGAGGCAGACGGACTTCTCTCCAGAGTTTGGTTCTGGTGTTAGTGCTGATCATAATGTCTAACATGGACCAAGAGGAGAGGAAAAGATTAATATCTACATAACTGAGGTTTGTGGAGAGAGCAGGACTGGCCTCTCAAGCAGGTCCACAATGGCTGCAGAGGACAAGCAAGGGAAACTGGGCTGGATTGTTATTGTGTTAAGGGTGGGGCCGAGGTGAGGAATCTCGCAGATTCTCCTAGAGACCTGCAAGGACCTGTGGTTCGGACTCTCCTGCAATGCCAAAGGAGGGGGCACCTAGAATTTCCTCTCACCTTGCATGCATGTGAGGCCCAAGAAGAGACAGACATAAGGAATAAAAGTTGTCAGCATTCAGACATCAAACAATGAGGTTAGGCATTGGATTACAGCTCACCCTGATGTTGGATGACTGAAACGTGGCATTCGATCTCACTGCATTTGACATTAAGCCTGTCATTATGTCACTATGTCTATGGGACCTGCAGCCTGAGGCCGACAGGGAGGTGAAAGTTCTACTGAACGAGCCTCCTTCCATTCACAACATTTTCAGGAATCTGACGGGAGGAAAGGGACGTGCACTATGCGTGGAGCAATGATTCACCCCCCTTTGTGGGCTCTTTTGTGAGTATCTGCATGTCCTTCCGAAGTGTCAAGTAGCTCTCCCTAGAGGAGGATGGGACCCATGTCATGCCTCATCCAAGCCCCTGGAGAGAGATGGGTGCAGTTCAAGCCTTTCCTGAAGAATTCGTGTGCGATGGCAAAGCTATTCAGGTATGCCATGGGCAGCCAGGTTGAGGTGGGTTGTGTCTCTGTGGAGGGGAGAGCACCTTGCTGCTACGAAGTTATTGAATAGGCACCGCAGGAACCTGTGAGCCAAATGTGGAACAGCAAAACATTGAAGGGGTGCCGACCGGAAGGAGCTCGTAATTTGAGTAATATTGGGTGTGGGGACCTTCATGGATTCTACACTATTCAATTTGAGGTAATCCACTTTGAAGTGCCATTCAGGTTTTTTTTTTTTTTTCTGGGTTTAAAAATAGGCTGAGTTGGGCTGTTAAATGTAGAAGCAGTAGAGATATTTGCCCCTTTACAAATTAGCTCCTTTCTATACATATATTCTTATATTGGTTTCAAGCCCTGACACCTCTGCGTCACTTTATTACAACACATTAACAATTTTAACTGGGAGGTAAGCTCCATGGTTTTTCAGGCCAATTTGTAAGTGCCAAAAACCTAATTTAATTTTAATTTATTATTCATTAGGTCATAGCATCTATACCCTCTATGAAATATTTTAGAGTAGTGAATGCTAAGACTGTGGGAAATCTAAGTAAGGCAGCAGCACCAAAGAGGCATATCTATTTGTCGTCTATTTTATATCCACGGACTCCTTTAAGTTGATTGATGATATCCTGTTCAAACCTAGTGAAATCCCCAAGTAATATTGGGAACAACATTACTGTTTGAACACTGCGAGTCCCGCTGTTCACCATGAAGGTTTGCAGTTGGTGCATTTTCTGCAGATGTTCAAGTTAATTCAAAGCTTATATGACAGAAGCACAAAACCCATTCAGCACTCTTTCGTCTTCTGGTTGTGCATATTTTTTTTTTAAATCTTGAATTTCCAATTGGGTCAGATTGTGGACATTGTTTTTTCAGGTTTGGGTTTTTTTTGTTGTTGTTTTCTCTTTCCTCCCCCTGTATCCAGGTGTCTTTCTATTTTTTATTCATTTCTGTCTGTTTCTCTCTCTCTTTTAATCACTAGATAAACACTAGGGTGATCCTCTCTACCCTGCTCAGCTATGTAATTTTCTTCCTCCAGGAAGCCACAAATCAGTGCTGTCAGGTTGGGGACCTTCCCTACAGCAGTGAGTGCTTTATAGGGTTTCAAGCCCCAGGCCTGAGTTGGGCTTGAATTATCCTCTTCGCTGTACCACAGGTGAGCCAAGACTGCTTTTCTGACTAACACCGAGGACCGGGATCTTTGTAGTCACCGACGTCTAGGCAGTGGTGGCAGCATCAGCACAGATAGTTAAGGATATTTATATGATTCAAAGTATGGGTCTCAAAATGCCACTTCCCAGCCATTTTTTCTCGCGTTTCTCTTGTCGCTTCTCCTTCACTCTGTGTCTACACACACTCTGAAGACTGCTCCTTCCTGTGAGCAATCACCCAAGGAGCGAGCCTACGTCTCCTACTTGGGATAGTTTCTTTTCCGCCAAGTGCCCTACAGACTGGGACCAGCACCTGACTGACTCGCACAGGTAATCTGTCGTAGGTACAGTTTTCCCCTGAGCCCAGCTAGCATCGGTCACCACTTCGTTCAAAAACGCAGGAGGCAGGTTGTGGCTGAGATGTACAATCAGGGTCACCTTAAGGAAGGCTCTGATCCCATATTACCGCACCTACGGGCCAACTAGTTTTCCAAAACTGTGGCCTTAGGTTGATCTAAATCTATGACAGAGCTTGGTGGGACTCAGCAACGCAACCCAAAGGAACACAGCTCACAGCACCAGCTGCTGTACGTTATGACTCTCAAGCAGAGTAACAAATCAGAGTAAGAGAAGAAAGACCCAGGGCGGCGGCGGTGGTTGTCTAGGCGTCCTGGTCACATGGCCAATTTGTTACTGCCCGCTTGCCTCTGCAGGTAAAAACATCTTCCCAAATAAATGGCGTAATCCAAAACCCAATCCCAGGGTCTGCTTCTGATGTATCCAGTTTAAGACATAACCCTTTTATTCTGGTAGCCAAATTCCTCACCTGGATTAGCAGACTTTTTTTTTTTTTTTTTTTTAATTTATGCTATGCACAGTTGCCAGTCAGGTTAGGCAGTTAGATGTGAGCAGAGAGGGACAAAGCAGGTGCTGGCCACATTCCTGGAGCCACCCCTGAGGATTAACAACCACATCTTCAGAGCCACCTCTAACGGCTAACAGAACAAGAAAGGCCGAGCCACAGCCCTGGCTCAAAAGCCACAAGGGGACTTCTGAGAGCCAAGCATGCACACGAGAGGTGCAACGTGCCCTTAAGTACCTTTAAAGTCACAACAAAGCTCATTAAAAGCCCATAAATATGTAATGCATAAATAAGTAAAATTGTAATAGAATGTGCCATGGGTGGGCACATGTACAGAGGCCAAAGTGTGATGCAACCACCAGCTGTCGGTCAAAAATGTCAAAGCCAAAATTACATGTGCACAAAGGAGGCTTGAAAAGATGCAGCTAGAGCTTCTCAGGGCTGTTGCCACTCTCCCTGGCACTGGCCGGCTTTCACTCTTGAATGTGTACTACACATATTGACTCTACAGACTCTATCTCCCCAGTCTGGTCTTGGGTTTCCAATTCTTTGGTGCCTCTGGGAGAAGAACCAAGTGACCCAGTAACAATCACATCATCGTCATTCCCTTTGCGCACAGGAAAGGGTGCACAGTCAATGGCTAACCAGTGTTCCAGGTAACCGACCAAAGTCCAAAGACTGGACATGTAATTCAGTCTAGGTCAATACCAAGTCTTCCTCTGAGATCTTATTCTCTAACTGTTCAGTGGAAAAAATAATCTCTCTCCACTGAGGCCTTAAGGTGGAATAACATAAGCCTGCAAGGATGTTTGCTGACTCACGAAGAAGGTTTATCTGCAGAAAGAGAGAATATAGCCATTATGCAGAGAGGAACAGGTATTTTAGGTTGGGGTGGAACAAGAGTGAGAGTCCGAGTGAGACAAAGCTGGAGAAAGACAAAAGAACACAGGAAACAATGTGATAAAAGTCCATAGATCCAGCAAGGCCATGATCAAATACTTAAAACAAAAACAAAAAAGTGCTGAGGCACACACGCACGCACATACACACACACTCACACACAGTTGCTTAAACTAGGTTGACTTGTTTTCTGACTTGCTGGTCAAAGACTACAAATAATCCATATTGTATCCATATTGTTTGTTTATGTGGAATATGGAGCAGATATAGTCGGGGATGACAAAGGATTTTTTTCCTTATAGTGTACCCCCCAAAAAATGAGTTTAATGACTTATTTCTTTGAAAGAATGAGGCTAGCAATCATAGATATGACAGATACGTTTAGGAAAGGGTTTGTTCTGTTCTGTCCTTATCCCTCTTTAGTGAATGGTATGTATATTGCTGCTTGTCCTCTCTTTCTTACGAGACATTAGTCATGTAAACACAGAATCCACCGTCAATATGATCCTACAACCAATTACATACTCCATAAATATTTGTTGAATGAATGGATATAAGGATAGAGCTGAGATAACCTTTAAAACATAAAAAAGTAACATAAAACTTGGATTCTCTGAAATATCAGGGGTCTCACCCCATTTCTGAAAGCCCTTGAGGGATGAACTATTTGATCAATTCAGAGTATTTCCAAGAGCAACCATTCCATATGGCGTAAAAATAAAGATCTTCAACTCCAAACCTGAAACTTCAAAGAAAAAATGAAGGCCAAATGTAAACATTAGATTTTTTGTTGTTTCCCTATAAATCAACAGCTTTGTGTTCCTTGCGTTTGTTTCTAGACACCTAGTCTTATGGAAAAAAAACATTAATGTTACAGCTGAACATAAATCTGTGATATGATGCCACTGGCGATGAAAGAAAATAAATATAAATGTATATATTCTGAACATCTGACTATCTTAAGTAATTTTATTATTCAGTCAAATAAAAATTTTAAATTTACTGGCACCATTCTTTAATATTCTCCTTTGTTTGGACCTAATTCATTTTATTGCATTACAAACAGATTTCCAGATATAAGATAAATAATAGTTAAAATGATCAAAATATTGAAGATTTCATTTTTAAATTTCTGACAAGTCATAAAATTTCTATAAATAACTCATACCTATATTTTCTAGGTTACATTTTCTCAAAGACTGAGGCTGGAGATAATGATATTGCTACTGTTCCACAGTCTACATTCCTTTATTGTCTATATTCTGTAATGTTTATTCATTACTTGGAATATGGCTTTAAAGTCATGCATAGAAATATATGGTATTAAAGGAGTCTTTATTATATTCAAAGCCATTTTAATCTGAACTGAACATAAAAAGAAATCATTTAGCTCTTGCTCTTGACATATGTTTTTAAATGAATTCTTTGTTTTCTGAAAAACAATTACAGGTGCAAGTAGTACTTTTCTGTCACTCAGATCTCATGGTTTGTTTTGGATCTGAAAAATACAAAGGGGGGACTAAGTACCATAATATGCTGGGTTTGGACCAAAGTTAAAACACTTTCCTTAAATTACGCTTTTGCAAAAAGCTTTGTGACACAGAGATTTATGTTGACAGCTAATGATATTATTTTTATAAATACAGAGCACAGTAATGTTACCTCTTATGGGTCTTTCTGTAATACATTGAGGATTCTCAGCATACTTGAGAAAAAAAGAGAATTATTGAATTCCCAAGATTTTCTCCTTGCTATTATGAGTTACTTCCCTCTTCTTTACTAAATTTTAACAGTTCAAATGCAAGGTTTTCACAGTCTTCTTTACATTCCTCATGAAACCTTGGAAAATGTTTTGCATACAGTCATCCCTAAAAACCCTGATATGTTAGGGACACAACTCAAAAGGCTCTGGAACCTACCAATGATCCAGAAAGAAATCTTGTGTATGGAACAATCACCTAAAGCAGCAAGCAAACACTTAAGAAAAAGAAAGAAACAATCACTTCAAGGCATCATTGAAAGGATGAAAATCCTGAGCTGAATGACCACGGTTTGGGTTCTCCGGCACTCTGAACTTCTCCACATGCCTCTTCTAAATTTTAGTTGCTCTGTACTCCACGTTCTGGATCCAAAGTTTACACTTTAACCAAAATTAGTTTTGTTAAATTGAGTGCAAGGAAAGAGGGAAGAAAAGAGGGAGTGAGGGAGGGAGGGAGAAAAGGAAGGAAGGAAGGAAGGAAGGAAGGAAGGAAGGAAGGAAGGAAGGAAGG
>ML097197.1:0-51900 GCA_003697995.1 Taxidea taxus jeffersonii | reverse complement strand
AGGAAGGAAGGAAGGAAGGAAGGAAGGAAGGAAGGAAGGAAGGAAGGGCGGGCTTCCCTACCTGACTTCTGTTCAATTAAATCAAGACATTTTGCTACATAATGTAGTTCATATAGAATATTCCACCATGGACTCAGTTAAGCTTGAGGAACTCTAGATTATTTTAAGGAAGATTTGTTTATCCATAGAGACTTAATTTGTGTATATCTACCACAAAATGAGGGCGTCATTGGTAATTTTCAGTAAATTTCATCACCAAATACAGAGAGTTTGGGTCTTTTGCTCCATAATGACATTTCCTTTTGTTTCTTCCAAACTGAGCCTTGTTTTCTCCTCCCACAATCCTTTCTGATCCAGCCTCCATACTTCATACATTTTGAATCTCTCCCACATCTCACTACTGCCATCTATATTCTTTCTAATTTGTGCCCTCTTCCAAAACTGTGCCTATACAAAATTTTAGGAAATTAACCTCAAAGCATATTTTTTCTTTTATTTTCCTAGAGGTCCCCCCCTCCAGAGGAATTGAGTAAAGAAAAATAAAAGTAAAAATTATTATTAATTAATCTTATATCATTCTCTAAGGTCTAATCTTTTTTATTATCAAAAAAGAATAGCTAGGTAACATTTGGACAAGCTGGATCAGATCTCAAGGAGGTTCTTATGTGATACTGCTATGGAATTTTGTCTCTCACCCCACCTCCACTGTTCCTGTTCCCAGAATGAGAAGTGCAGGATTCTTCTGAAGCTGATACATTCCTCACTTCTGCAATTGAACACTCTCTGCTAGTTATTTTTTTTTTAATTTCTAGAACTAATTTGTTTTATCATTTTTTCAGCTTTCACATTCCTAATAAAGCCTGTATTTTATTTCTTTCCCAAAGTTTTTATCTAAATTCAAGTTAGTTAACATATAGTATAGTATTGGTTTTAGGAATAGAATTTAGTGATTCATCACTTACATACAACACCCAGCGCTCATTACAACAAGTCCCTCGTTAATGCCCATCACCCATTTAGCTCATCTTCCTCCCACCCACTTCCCCTCCAGCAATCCCCAGTTTGTTCTCTATAGTCAAGAGTCTCCTATGGTTTGCCCCCCTCTGTTTTTATCTTATTTAATTTTTCTTTCCCTTCCCTTATGTTCATCTATTTTGTTTCATAAATTCCACACTTGAATGAAATCATATGGTACTTGTTTTTCTCTGACTGACTTATTTCATTTAGCATAATACACTTTAGTCCTACCCATGTCTTTGTAAACGCCAAGATTTCATTCTTTTTGATTGCTAAGTAATATTCCATTACACACACACACACACACACACACACACACACACACACCACATTTTCTTCATCCATTCATCATCTGATGAACACTCAGGCTCTTTCTATAGCTTGGCTACTGTTGATGTTACTATAAACATCAGGATTCAGGTACCCTTTTTAATCATTTGGGTAAATACCTAGTAGTGCGATTATTGGATCATAGGGTAGTTCTAGTTTTAAGTTTTTGAGGAACCTCCATACTGTTTTCCAGAGTGGCTGCACCAGTTTGCATTCTAACCAATGGTGCATGGGGTTCCTCTTTTTCTCTGGATCCCCATCAACATCTGTTGTCTCCTGTGTTGTTAATTTTAGCCATTCTGAAATGTATGAGGTGGTATCTCATCATGGTTTTGATTTGTATTTCTCTGATGAATGATGTTAAACATCTTTTCATGTGTCTGTTAGCCATCTGGCTGTTTCCTTTGGAAAAAATGGACATTGATGTCTTCTGACCATTTCTTAACTGATTTGTTTTTTGGGTGTTGAATTTCATAAGTTCTTTTTAGATTTTTGGATACTAAATCTTTATCAGATAGGTCATTTGCAAACATTTTCTCCAATTCTGTAGGCTCCTTTTTAGTTTCCTTGATCGTTTCCTTCACTGTGAAGAAGATTTTTACCTTGAAAAACTCCCAATAGCTCATTTTTGCTTTTGTTTCTCTTGCCTCTGGCAAGGTTTCTAGTAAGAAGTTGCTATGGCTGAAGTCAAAGAGATTATTGCCTGTGTTCTCCTCTAGGATCTTAATGGATTCTTGTCTCACATTTAGGTCTTTCATCCATTTTGAATTTATTTTTGTGTATGGAATAAGAAAGTCATCCAGTTTGATTCTTCCAAATGTGGCTGTCCAATTTATCCAACATCATTTGTTAAAGAGACTATCTTTTTTTTCCACTGGATATTCTTTCCTGCTTTGTCAAAGACTAGTTGACCATTGAATTGTGGGTCCATTTCTGGCTTCTCTTATGTTTCACTGATCTACGTGTCTGTTTTTGTGCCAGTGCCGTACTGTCTTGATGATTACAGCTTTGTGATACAGCTTGAAGTCTGGAATTCTGATGCCTCCTGCTTTGTTTTGCCTTTTTAACATTACGTTGGCTACACGGGGGTCTTTTCTGGTTCCATACACATTTTAGAATTGTTTGTTCTAACTCTATGAAAAATGTTGGTGGTATTTTGAAGGGATTGCATTGAATGTGTAGATTGCTTTGGGTAGCATAGACAATTTAACAGTATTTGCTCTTCCAATCTATGTCTGCTACTTATATTCTTAAACCAGCATTTGTCTAAAATATTGTTATTAGCAAACTGTACTGTGTAACTTCAAAATTATTCCCAGAATTAATACATATTTCCTGAGTAAAATCTCTCCTAGTATGCTCATGGCTTATAAGCAAATGATTTATGTGAACCCATCAGACACATAATTATATATATATATATATATATCAACAAATGCAAGTAAATAGAAAAAAATTAGTCTTTGTTAATATGGGGAAGCATTTCATCACATACAATGAATAAATAGAAAGTATCTCACTGGAGGCATTATTCTTAGAATATATGCTGTTTATTCCATTCCGTGCACGTTTCTTTAGAACTTATAATGTCAGGCCCCATGCCTATGTGTCACAATAAAGGTTCTCATTTATTTTAAAAGGGAAAAAAAAATCCAGGACAAGAAGTGTGTGTAAGGTGCTTCGGCATGATTAAGTTCCAGAAAAATATTTGAGTCTTGAGGCTAAGTGAGCATTAGCAGGAAACCTGTGTGACCCGAGAAAAAGTGGACAGACGCTTCAAATTATGCTATTTTTCAAGTCTGGAATGGTCTTATAAAAACAAAAGAATGGGGAATTTCAGAAAGTAATTTATTTGCATCTATAATTTCCCATAGTTGAGAATAATGCATATTATTTGAGGAAACTTTTCCATAGAAATCACTTATCCTGCCATCAGATAGAGAAGAATTGTTCAGTTCAAAAGGGACCAACAAAAAGGATTGCAGAATCACTTGGTGATGAATTTTAATAAGATTTATAATTGTAGGGATTCATGTGCTAAGACATTTTGAACTGATCCACAATAAAAAATGTGCATAGATGTCTAAAGACATTAAATTACACAAGTCCCATTGCATCTGAATGCCAACTGTTTAAAAAGCACTACATTAGCATTCATATGCATATCTACTTTATAATTTCCTATCAACAATCTGATTTTTAATTTACATTCAACAATAACTGATTTACAAATTAAAACTGTCTTTGAAAGCTGTGCTCCTGATGTTTACAGCTCTGAGGAAACTGCTGGAGTTGCTCCTCTCACCCCTCACCTCCCAGAAAGGGCCTGAAGATGCATCCTACTTACTACGGGAATATTTTGAATATACCTTATCATCATTCCACGAACAATATTATTAGTAATTAGCGGCCAATATATGAAGAAGTAGCGAATGAGTGAGTCTTGGCATGTGTCATCAATATTGGGATGACTAGACCATGGGAGGAAAACGAAGAAAAGACAATGATGATGGATTTCTGCATATGGGCATCTTTGAGGAAAGACAAGAAGAATGCATCAGAGGAGTGGTGGTTTTCACAGAATTTCTCTTCCTGAGGTTGTATGCACGTAGGAATGCCTAAAGGACTGAGTCATCTCACTATTTGCAATAATAATATTAAGATAATAATAATTATTTTTATTACTGTTTCATGTCTATGGTTATTAAGATGAATCATGTCACTTGCCTATTAACATATATCAAACTCCAAGCCAAATTTATGCATGTTTTGTAATCTGGTTCAAGAGAAAAATGATTCATCAGGAACTTTGTATCTTGCATGAATAAACTCTGCAGTACAGCCAAGAGAAACGAAGAGAAAACATTTGGAAAGTCAAATGGGGGATTTTTTTTTTCTAAAAGTCAACATCGAGCATAGAAAAGAAACAGGCTTATCTCTATAGATGCTTAAACTATGATACAGAGATGTACATTAGCACTTGGTAAGAAAAATGACAGAGATCATGGTGTTCCTGTTGAGTTTTATTAACTTTTCTGTTAAAACCACAACCTTCTGGTACTTACCTTATAGATTCTCAAGAAGAGATTGCCTTCCTGTGACAGATTCAATAAGAAGAAGCTAAGAGCCAATAATTTAGTTAAGTTTAATAATAAGGAATGCCTTCAGTATGTGGCATGGACATTGCTACTTCAATCTGAACTTGAAAAATACTTTTTTTTAAAAGATTTTATTTATTTATTAGAGAAAGTGAGAGCATGAGCAGAGGGGGAGACACAGAGGGAGAAACAGGATTCCTACTGAGCAGGGAGACAGAAGCAGATGCTTAACTGACTGAGCCCCCAGGCGCCCCTGAGCTTAACAAATACTTTTAATATGTAGAATGCTTATATTACTATAGGAGCAATTGAATAAAGGGCTAATCATATGTCTTATAAAGTGTTAAACAGGAACAGGGAACAAGAATACCTTTGTATTGGAGTAACAAAATAGTGAAGCCAAGATATAATAAACCAATTCTCAGGGGGGAAAAATGGATCGTAGGAAATGTAAAGTCAAGTTAAAACCATATAATATAAATATTTATGGAGTCTGAAAATATCATTATTCAGCTAACAGATATTCGGCTGAGTAATCTGAGAACCAAAATCAGAAGATGTAAATGGGAATGATTAGAGAACAAACCTTAAAGTGCCGGTTATTAACTCATGCCAAATTACATAGATCTGCAAAGGAAAAGCAGGTGTTCTGAAAGTCCAGTGTCACCAAACCTCCCGAATAGGAGGGAAGTTCATATTAGAAGTCTCCACCAAAAAAAGTGTTTTCTTAAGTCCAAAGTAATCAGGACATTAGTTGCAGGGAAGTCTGGACATGAAATATGGTCACTAGAGGTGAAGCTCCAACTGCTTGTCAGTCCTTTGACTTTTAAGGAGACAAAACATAATCCTAGTCCTTAGTGAAAAGGACAAAAAGGAGAGCCAGATCTAAGCCTTTTCACACCATGATACATTTTCTAAAATTGTGTTTCAAAGCAGGTGTTTGGCCACAGGAAATTAAGGCAAGGACCAAACCACAAAATTAGGAGCTTGAGCGGAGTTAGTTTGCAGCCACCGCTCCCTTGACCTGTGCTATTCCCCATTACTAGCATTCTGCAATGGGCTGGAATCCTGAGTCTGATATGGGTCTGATAAACAAAGACCACGCAGAGGAGAACAAGCAAAAACTATCAGGGGCTTGCTGCAGTGAGGGAGGCAGCGCCATCAATTACATTTGGCAAGGTCCCAAAGGCAGCAGGAAAGTGGGAAAGTTTGAAAGTTGGGGAAAAAAAAAAGAAAAGAAAGAGAGAGAAGATGATACTTGTATTCTGATTAAAGGTTGCTGGCATGGGGAAGCATGAAATGGGCTAACTAGAAACAGGACATCTTATGTGATTAATTACTGGTGCATATTGCCTTTTCTCTAATCCTAAATTGGAACTGGGGGCAAAATTATGGAAACCAGCAGTTTTTTGTTTTTGTTTTATGAAGTCCTAGTAGTTCAGGGCTCTGCAAATCCTGCTTTGGCTTCCCAGACTAGCTGCTGTAGAGACTGTGGTTCAGAGTTCAGCTGTTACACAGGATCTGACCTTGAGTGTTGGTAAAGCCAATCTCTCAATGAGATAATGGCTTTAAATACAGGACAAGCAAAGCAAAGGAGAAAAGCTCTAAGTAGTGGGTAATAGCTCTGTCATAAAGGGAGGTGTTGGTGCACAGTGAATGGCAATCTGGGACTTCCTAAGCAATAATCAGTGATTCTCATCCCTAGGAACAATGATGAAAACCAGGTAGAATCCAATACCCAGAAGACAGGGTCATGAAGGAAGGAAGGGTCAGGAAGGAAGAAATGGAATTTGTTCCATGGAAAATGTGAAGAAAAAAACTACATTTCTTCATTTTTTATTGAGTTATAATTGACATATATCATTACATGAGTTTAAGGTGCACAATGTGTTGAGTAGACACATTTATATAGTGCAATATGATCACCTCCCTACCTTTAGCTAAAACATCCAACCCCTCACATAATTACCATTTCTTGTTTGTGGTGAGAATATTTAAGATCTAGTTAACAACAAAGTGTGAGCTTTTAAGATTATGTTGTTACTAAAGCACTGACTCATGGATTCCTAGAAATCAAAAGACTGGGGATGTATCTTAACTTGCATAAGATGGGAGAGTTTGTAAAAGAGAGTGACCTAGTCCTGGTGGTAGGGACCAGAGGTGTTGCAGACCCAGAGAAGATTTCAGAAAGTATGGATTTACACTTAACAGATGTTTACACCGTCAGTTCAAGATTACTGACTGGGTTTCCCCACCTCATGGACTTTGGAATTAATTCAGAAGAGGGAATAACATAGATAAAATTCTAATCTACTGAGTTAAACTGTAAGTAATTTAAAAAAAAAAGAATGGAAGGAAGGAAGGAAGGCAGGAGGGAGGGATAAGTATGAACTGATTAGATATTACCCTGAAGTGTCCAGATTCTTTTTCTGTTTTCTGGAATAAGTGAGGTTTTTGAAATAATTAAGATCTATCTATTAAATAATTATTTTTAAGTTACACTGTGTATATTAAGATCATGGATTGTGGAAGTAGACATGTCTGATAAGCAGCAGGTACTCCTGATAAAAGGAGGGATATCAGGCACACATCTCCACTCTCAGGTTTACTAGAAAAAATTAAATTCTCCAAAATGAAAAAAAAAATCCAACACAGAAATACAAAAGTAGTTTCCTTTAGAGCATTTGTTTAGGTTCTTAAAGTAAATTTACTTTTTTATGATTATAAAATTAATACAAACTTTTCACAGGGAATGTTAAAAACACAGTAATGAAGAAAGAATAAAAAATAGTTACTAATGATGACCAACAAACAAAAGAAGCTTTCTAAGTGATCATTTTTTAGATTTCAGCAAATGTTTGCAAAGATTAGCTTTAGGAGAAGGCCTAGTCCAGGAAAACACCTACATCTCCCTTTGTCAAAGTATAATTTGGTGAGCATTACACTTGATCGGCTTCCCTCAGAAAAAGCTCTTCCACTATATGTGGGAATGCTGTGGTACAGTCTCTCTCCCTTTTGCACACTGAGGGATCAGAGTCTCTCAAAAATCCTGTAGTAAGGAAATCTGTTTAATTCACTAGGATCATTGGGACATTTAAAAATCATGAGGAAATGGGACAGCATTGCCGAGCTCACAGAGAAAGAGGGCGTGCGCTCTTTAACCCGCACAGGGCAGGTTTGTGCCCACCTAACTTGAGTGCACACTTAAGAATACGCAATGAGGTGCAAACACAGGAAACCAGTCTCCAGGAATCATACCGTGTAAATCCCACGGAAGAAAAATTACAGAGGCACCTGGGTGGCTCAGTTGGTTAAGCATCTGTCCTCAGCTCAGGTCATGATCCCAGAGTCCTGGGATCAAGTCCCACATCAGGCTCCCTGCTCAGCAGAGTCTGCATCTCTCTCTGCTCCTCCCCTTGTTCATGCTGTCTCTCCCCCTCTCTTGCAGATAGATAGATAAATAAATAAATAAAATCTTTAAAATAAAGAAGAAGAAGAAGAAAAAATACATATTATGGTAATGATTCTTTGAAGAGGATTTTCTAAAAAAGATTTTCTTTATTTATTTGACAGAGAGAGACACAGGGAGAAAGGAACACAAGCAGGGGGAGTGAGAGAGGAAGGAGAAGGGAGCCCGATGGAAGCAGGGACCCCAGTGGGAGCAAGGATTCCCATGTGGGTCTCAATCCTAGGACTCTGGGATCATGACCTGAGCCGAAGGCAGATGCTTAATGACTGAGCCACCAGGGTACCCCCCGAAGAAGGATTTATAGAAGACAGGAAAGAGAATACAAGACCTCACTGGCCAGATATTCTTACATTTAGAAAAGTGGTATTAAAATTTCAGATAACAGATATGAATGATTCTATGATCAGATTACTTTAAAACAGAATGAAGGGTCAGAAAATACAACTGCAAATAGAATAAAGAGTAAAATTCGGAAAATAGAAGCCAAAGTGACCACTGTCGTAAAGGAAGGTCGTATGGGTAGGAAATGCTCAGTGAGGGTACTCAGGCAGCTCTAGGATTTTAAAAAGACTCGACCAAAATACAGGAAGAAGAAGGAAGAATAAAATCAAATAATGAAAAATAAAATCAAAAGCGAAGCACAGAGATTTACAGATAATTTTTCAAATTATAGATAATGGTATGAAATTTATGAAAAATGAACAGGAAATTTAAAAAAGAAACTTTACATAACAAGAATAAAAAGGTGGAAAAAAACTATTTGGTGTGAATATGGGAACAGAGCCACTAATGTCCTATGTAGCTTCTGTCTCCTGAAGAAAGTATAATTACCACCAAATTGCAAAGGGCAAAGTTAGTTAGAATGTAATTGAAGGCCAAGTGGGTTGGACAGTAGAAAGAAAGCCTTTTAAATGAGTTCATTGCTTTAATTATTTAAGCCCCCATTATTAATGACATGGAAGATATTTCCAAAACTTGAAGGATTACAAGAAACAGCTTAGAAGGGCAAAAGTTCTTATGGACAATAAGGGAAAAAAAGACACATTTCAGAGAAGGAAAATATCAGATTATACATACTGGTTAATCAAATCAGCCTTCTGATACATCCTAAGCAGAATTATCAAATTGCTGCTGAAGAAATCCTGAAAAATAAAAGTAAACACTAAGAGTAAGCAGGCTTTCAGATTTCGTAGCTCTAGTCTGAGTGCTGCTAGAGAAAATCTGAAAATCTGTATAACTCTGAGCACTTTTATCTTCAACCAAAACTTTTCAAGT
Organism: Taxidea taxus jeffersonii; assembly: GCA_003697995.1. Classification (NCBI taxonomy): domain Eukaryota; kingdom Metazoa; phylum Chordata; class Mammalia; order Carnivora; family Mustelidae; genus Taxidea; species Taxidea taxus. The sequence goes on along the minus strand of ML097197.1, from coordinate 42,711 downwards.
GCTGGAAAGCTCTCTGTCTCAACTAGGTACTCTCCACCCTCAGCACGGGATGGATCACTGCTGAAAGCCTTGACGTTGAGCTCCCCTACTTTACCAGCTCCTCCTCGTTCTCAACCATGGATTTCATAACTTCATTTATGGGAAAAATAAGATATGTGTTTAATATCTCTATCTATTTACATTATCTTCAGTGTAGGAGAATTTGGACAGGGACAGAACAAAGTGTGACTCATCATTAATACACTGGTTCTCCTTGACCCAAACCCTTCCCTGTTCTGTGGCAATATGATGACACCAGATTTCATCTGGTACCCCTCTGTCCTGTATAGGTGATGAGTCTTGAAGTCATAACTCTGAGAGCTTATAAAGGAGAGTTACAGCTGTAATGGAATGAAATTGGGGGAAAAGAGCATAATCCTGGAATGTTACTCTATGGAATAAAAATAAATGTTTCCAGGATGGAAATGGGAACAGTATCTCAGGATTTATAATCCCTGGAATGTTTCCATTGCTCTGAGACTCATCTTCCCTTGAAACATAAACACATACCTCTAGGAAGGCACATTTCTTCAGAGACCTCTGATCATTCAATCACCCTTTTGCTTTAAAGGTTTGTCCATTAACCCAATTGTAATGAAATTTGCCTAGAGAACTCTGAAAAAAACATAAAGATATGTTCTCTACAATTCCACGGGTTGGATACTCAAAGTCCTACTCTTCTCCAAACCCCAGCAAAAGTACTGCCCTGTTTTTCCTTGTCTCCTTGTATTTATTTCTTGCCCAGTGTGGGTTCACGAAAGTGTTCTTCTCCTGGAAAATTGGTTAGGCTCCATCCTGTGGCCCTCATCAAATTCAACTCTTCACTCATATCTTTCCAACATCCCCTCCTTTCTGAGTCTCTCTTATTTATATTTAATAATATTTTAATGTATTGAGACTTTTATCCCCAGCCGATGTTAGTTACTACTTTTACTTGTCTTACTTCTTGTCTTCCTTAACTGAGAAAGTCTTCTCATTTAAATGGTCAAACCAAGCAACTATATGTTAATGGTATCCAGCTTGGTACATCCTCCATGTCCTCTGTGGAGAAGTAAGTTTTAGTTTTGTCAAGGAATTTATTTTTTTGACTCTAAAGCTGCAGTAACACTTGTCAGAGAATCTTCTTGTATTACTGTTTTGAATACTTCTTCCTATATGAGATGCTAGAGAGAGTATGTTCTCCATTGAGAGAAGAGCTTCACAGGAAATCCCATTGGTGATGGCAAGTCAAATTTAGTATGTATATTCTAACTTTTATATCTTTTCTTGAGTACTTGTTTACAGCAACATGAAGAAATTTAAAATAATAAATAATTCATTATTTTTAGTAGATTCATACCATTGTTCTAAATAGAAAGCTTTTCACAAGTTTCACTTAAAACAAAATCTCAAGTCTTCAGGACATAAAGAAAGGCAGAGGGGGGGTAAATATGACACATACTACATATATTTTAAACATTATAAGACCACCCTCCACAACACATATCCAAAGGATGTCATTAGCCCAGGTCATCTAAAAACAGTAAACTGAAAAACTTAAGATGAATACCTTGTCAAATAGAGACAAATGTTCAGTCTGCAGTCAGAATGTAAATTTTACAAACCAATACATAATATAAGCAATTTTACAAGATTTTTGATCAATACACTGCTGCATGGTAATTTAACCTTGGTTGTCTGTGTTGTTGTTGATGCCCTACTATACAATAATGATTTAGAAAGGTGACAGGCACACTTTTTTTTTTTTAAAGATTTTATTTATTTATTTGTCAGAGAGAGAGGGAGAGAGAGCGAATGAGCACAGGCAGACAGAGAGGCAGGCAGAGGCAGAGGGAGAAGCAGGCTCTCTGCTGAGCAAGGAGCCCGATGTGGGACTCGATCCCAGGACGCTGGGATCATGACCTGAGCCGAAGGCAGCCTCTTAACCAACTGAGCCACCCAGGCGTCCCAGGCACACTTTTTCAATAAGAGGTCAGGTAGTAAATAGTTTCGATGTAGCAATAATGCCTCCAATTACAATTATTCAGTTCCGCGCTGTAGCATGAAAGTGGACACACGCCACACATAAGTGGACAATCATGGCTGTGTTCTAACAAAACTCTATTTACAGAACCAGATAACAAGCTGGATTTGACACAGAGCCATAGTTTTCCAACCCCTGATTTAGAAAACAGGGTCTATAAAATGCTTTGGCTCCATATCCATTATTGGAAAAGAAGAATTGTTTTCTTGTAATTATTGTGTTTGCAAATCAAGGTATTTTGCACTTGGATTTTTAGTAATTTTCCCATTCCTAAAATATCATTCCTATTGTAAGATTAGGGTATACTGTATGGTTGTCTACGCTTTACAATGAATATGTTAGAAAGTTGGCAATGTTTAGGCTAGCTACACCATTAAACAATATTTTCCCCCTAAGATATTTAACATTATTCAAAGAATATAATAGATTCAGGTAAATGTGATAATAAGGCCCAACAACAAGATTGCTAGTTTTTTGAACAAAGGATAGAGTATATTTTATAATTGTCAGATACTCCACACAATAACCACTAACCACTAACCACTAACCAATGCAGGAATTCTTGACTGAATAATCATTGATTTCAACGTGACTTTCCCTTTTATTTCTCTAAAAAGAGTTAAAATCTCCTATTTTGGGGTAGGGTTTTATTTTTATATTACAATAAGAAGAAATTCTATGTTCAAAATGTGAAGATTTCTCAATGTAACATCTACAAAGTAGTCAACAACATAATTCTGAAGTAACTATTTTAAAGATGAGAAGAAAATGAAAATATTGCATTGTGTTATTATACATGTTAAGTTTCATCTTTAGTGTTCCATCTTTTATTTTTGGTAGGTATTAATAAAATAATAATATCAACACAATATTCCTAGCATTTACTGTAAATCATGTCACCAGGGGACATACTCAGGTATTTTAATTTAAATTATGGCAGGATAGAGATTGCTTTGTTTTCCTCATCTAAATTCGGCCTTACAGCTATAATAGCCCTCCTCACTCTGAAATGCTGAATTGTCATGGTTATTTCTATTCTGGAGTCTAACATATGTAATGTTCATCCATTAAAAGCCTCACCCTTCAGGCAACTTCTTATTTACTTTGTTTCCAGTGATCCTATGAAATATTGCCAAACAATCTTTTTGACAAGCTTTTGCATGACTAGAAACATAATGTCCAAATATATCTTTAAGGGAATTTGATGCATATGCAAAGAATGTCATTAAGGACCTTTTAGACTGAAAATAGTCTGCTGTTGATATCATTTATCTTGCATTTACATACTGCTATATCCATACACTGCATAAAACCCTCTCTGCCTATATTTCCTGCGGTTAATTTAAGATTAAATAAATTGCTATTCTCTTGAAATCTCTTTTGAAACAAATGATAATAAATTCAAAGCAATTGAGAAATTTCTACTCACTATTTCCAAAAGAATAATGTCTTATCTTTGCTTATTTTATAGCAAATGTGCAACAAAAACAATATTTACCTTTTTAAATTGAGAGTATTTCCAATTACATGACTCATTAGGGGAGTTTAAGCAATTTCCATTTTTCTCATCATTACAATATAGACTTTAAACAACACTAAACAGATCTTTGGAACAGTATTTCAAAACTCTTAAACAGATTATTAGTTTCTATATACAGAAGTCCATGCAAACAGGCAAAATATGCCAGAGAGAAAGAAGCAAAGACTATCAGAATTATGAAGTGGTTTGGAAGTGAACCACTCTCTTACTTCCTGTGTAGCTTGCTTACAGCAGTTGACATTGGCAATTGGAAGTCATGCACCATTCGAAGGGAAGACTTGAGGAACATTTGAAAAATTAAAACGTTTTAAGAGTGGAAACTAAATTAAAAAAACACAATAACCAATTTGACACCTCAAAAAGTACAGTAAGTGAAACAAAGAATAGAAACAAGGAAAGTGAAGAAAATACACACAAATAAGAAATGGAATTAAAAGGCTTTAGGAAGAGAGGAATGATGTACAAGATGGGAAAAGAGGGTCATATTGTGTGGCCCAGTACAAAATGGAAATACTGGGGCTCCTGTCCAAAAAGTAGGGGAAAATTGCTTTTAAAGGTATTGAATATTTAGGTGGCTTTCAAAAATTCTTCTATAATCTCTCTGATGCTTTTTATTTGCTGCCTCATGTCACACTCCCTTGGGCAGAGGGGTGTTCCCCCAACTGAGTTTAGAGTCTCACAGTTCCTGTATCCCATCTTACACGTTGCCTCACGTAGTCCAGCATTGCTGTTCCCTGTTTTCCCAGCTGCTGGACCAGCAAGCTGCCCATGGTGGGTCAACAAAATCCAGACATCACCTCTTCCCGGACCAGCTGTTTTAACTTATAGCAGAGAGGTGAACCCAATGGAATTCAGCCTTCCTGCCAGTCTCACCAGTTAATTGGAAGGAATGGACAAGAGGCTCCCAGGCAGCTAGCCACTGGTGCAACGCGCTGTGCAGTTTCCAGCCTGGGTGAGAATGGCCACTGTTCCACCACGCTCTGAGACACAGAACAGTGCATGCTCCTGCCACTGACTTTTCTTGCTCCCCCTTAGTTGGGGGAGGCAGCCACAACTGCATGAGTGTGGAGGGGGAGACTGTGCTGTGCTGGGCAGTGCCAGGGTGCAGGAGCTGTGGCCAAGAAGCCATCCAGAGGAGGCAGGGAGGCGAGAAGGCTGGGCCAAATATTATTGGTGAGATAAGGCCTCATTCTTCAGGAACCTACTGCATTGTCCCATTGGTCTTCACTTACAAAAGACAAATTTAAGGATGAAATCATTGAGACATTCAAAACAGCCACTTCTGAGCATGAAACTCCCAACTATAAGGTCCTTCTGATCTTGAGTCCCTATGCAATTGCATGGGTCACATGCAGATCCAGAGATGGCCCTAAATCTGATATTAATATAATTGGAGTTCTCTAAGCAGAAAACCAAAGAAACAAAGCAGAAGAAATGTTTAAAAGAATAATTACCTAAAACTTTCTTGAAAATGAAAACTACACATTGAATGGTACCTACACATTGAATGAGCCTACACATTGGAAGGTACACTGTGTAAATCAGCATCTAACCCATAATGTTCTGCAGGAGACTGCCATCCCTAGCTCTGCCTAAGAGCAAGAAAATCAGATTGTTATCAGACTTCTGGAAGAACGTATTATGTCAGAAAGCAAAAGAGTAATATTTACAAACTACTCAAGGAACTATTCAAGAAGAGACAAATGTAAATGAAGGATTTTAGATTCAGTTAGGTTGTCCTTCAATTATAAAGGGCACAGTAAAATCAGTTATAAATATGCAAAACTTCAAGACTTATTGTACCCATGAGCCTTCCTAAGGAATGGATTAGAAAATGAATTTATGGCAACCAAAAAGATTTAGAGAAACTATGGCATGCCTATTTTGTTGTGGCTCAAGGAAATTTGAAAGAGCTTGATGGGACTTTTATTATTTGGCTGGAGGCAGTAAAAATCAATTTTGCCCACATTCAATTATCAAGAACGTCATCACGTGGCTTCAATATCCTAAGAAAGGGAGAAGTCCCATGTCCAGCTGCAATTCTATTACTTCAGAATAAATGGAAATGAATACTTCATAAGTGGCCAAAATGCTAGAGCACACAGGATTTGTCAATTTTCCTTGTAATCTGGTTAATGTTTGGTTTACATATTTTGAGGTTCTGCTATTAGTGCACACAAATTTAGTGCTGCATCTTATTTGTAAATTTAACATTTTATCAGTCATTTTATCTGTTTGATAGGTTAGATCAATTATTAAAATATAAACATTATGGTAAAACTTGTTTGTTAGAATACTTATGGGCCCCAGAGAATTCATACCGTACTACATTGTCACATAATATGTGCTATTAGCCTAAAAGAGATTTCTCTAGATAACTGAGAACTATATTTTTAAATGTCCTCTACTGCAAAGAAGTATTTTATTATATTGTCTAAAAGACATGTAAAAATGCAGAAGATTTAAACTCAGTTTCTGGAATTCAGCTTGTAGGAAAAGCATCATGCCAGTTAAACATGAGGTTTAAGTCATAAGTAAAAGGCTAATAAATTCCATTTGTATCCTTAAAATGAAAGATACTTCATATTCCATTAATTCTCCAAATGCATGTACACTCTTTCTGTACATAGATTTAAAACCTAAAGATATACCTTTTGTAGATATACACTTTTTAACTTGTATTTGTTTTGGAAAGAATCATTCTGATTAATGCATAATCTTCAAATACATGATTCAGTTTATTAAAGAAGATTTTTAAATCAATTACTCTCTAATCATAATGATTGTGATTATTTTAATGATTTTTTGTGTAATGTCATTTATAGAAAATGTCAAAAGCATTAATTTGTCAAAATAAAAATTTTAAGTCAGGGGAATTTACACCTGAGTATTTATGAAGTTTCAGGTTGTTTTAATGAGCACCTAGGACTATGGACACTTCTTTAGATTGGTTAAGGCTCTATACCTAACAACTTTTAGCTAAAATAGGAGGCTCCCAATGCATTTCCTAAGAGAAGTTCAAATAAATACCCCATTGACATTATATGCTTTTACTATTCGGTTACTACCTACTGATAGTTTTAAATGTTAAAATATAGCAAGACACTATCGAGAATAAACCAGAATCTCTATGCCACAGAGTGAGTTTTATTTTAACCAGCCAGTAGAACAGATGGAGGGAGGAACTAGGGGTTTCAATACAGGTGAAAGAAAAGGAAGAAGGAGAAGATTCAGTATCACAAAGACACTCACATTTGTCTCCACTTTTCTGCATAGACTCAAGTACACAATAATCAAAATCCTATAAACAACAGGCTCAACACTGCCAATGCAGAAGACTAAATTCTGAAGACAGAAGCAGAATAACTGAAGAGAGAAATAAGATTGGAACCATTTCCCTTTTAATTTAAGGGGGCCCTTGTTCAACTCCATGAAGAGGAATTCACAAAGATTAGTTAAGTGACTAACATATTCATGGCTTTCTGGCTGTCACTTACATTTCATTTATGAAGAAATTAATTAAAATAATTTGATAAAATGAAAGTCAAAATCTGTTCACAATGTTTAACATTTTGAAAAAAATTCCCGTGTTTGGTTGACATACTTTAACACTAAGCAATGTTTTCTAAAAGCCCTATGAACATTTTCCAGTTTTCAGCACCACAATAATGAGAAGTAAATTACAACAAAAGCACAATGTTAATTTCAAGCTCCATTAGAAACACAGGGTAGGGAAAAGCTACAGTTTTCCAATTGAAAGGGATAAAATTGGTAGGGAACCAAATCCCATTTAAAGTCTTAAAAGGGGATGGCAAACAAAAAGCAGTAAAAAAAAAAAAAAAAATTTACACTATGAAAAACTATTTGATGGTATTATTTTAGGGCACATTATCTCACTTAATGGAAATACATAGCACTCACTTAATTTCATCAGTTTCCATACAACAAGGTAATGTGCTGTAAAAGTTAAGCACTTGTAAGGGGGAAAGAATACAATTTAAAGTTTCATGCTAACTGCTAAAACCCTTTCTAATACCTTTTATGCATGTTGATATATTCAATGCTACATTCTACTCTAAGTCTGAAGTAATCAAGAGATAAGGTTTTATTAAAATTAGTTTAATTTCTTTATTCAACTATATCAAAAATATTTCTTTAGGTCACTTAAACAATTGATTAGATAAAGTGGATGATAGAACTCAGTATGAGAGGAAAAAATTAAATGTGAATAAATCTAGTGTAAAGGAATGATAGTTAACTTATGTTTAACTGACATTAACAACTAACATCCATGAATCTTTGGTGAAATTCCCATCAAATAGCTCAATGTGCATTTCAAGAATTCACATTCTCTGTCAGAAGGCATTCTCAATATACTGTTCTATTTAAAACAAAATTGACAATACTTCATTAACAATATTAAAAAGAATGGTGTTGGGAAATCTTATGCTTCCTGAACTGACTAGAGAACCATCCAAGTGACCTTTATAATCAACATAATTGGTGTAGTCTCTTTGACAGTGTAAATATGCTATTGTATATCAATGTCTTTAGTATTAGGAAAACTGCTTTCCCATGCAGATTGCAAATATAACCTTTGTTCAAGACAGTATGCTAATTTAAAATACTTAAACACGGCTCAAAAAAAAAAAAAAAAGTTCCTGTGATGTTTTATCCCAACCAAAATAAAACTATTCAGTTAAAAAAAAAAAAGAAAGAAAGAAAAATCCTAGCTTGGAAAATAAAGAAGGTAACATTGGCTTTCTTTATAAATTAACTTCCTGAAAGTTAAATAGGGCTGAGGTAAATTTCATACCTGTTCCCTGCTACACAAGCTTTATAAAAACAGTTTATTTCATATGTGTTACCTATTCCCTTGACTGATGTGAGCTTCGAGCAATTGATAAGAAAAGCACTCTTTGATCACCTGTGAAGGAAAAACATGCAGTATAGTAAGAAGACATAATTTCCTTTTATAGGTCAAAATATTTTCATAGTATTTTCAATTAAAGGGCTTATGGATCCCTTATTTCCTGTGGATTTTATCTTTTTTCTTTTTTTTTTTTCAATTCCCTAGTGGTGATCTGATTTCCTTGTTAAGTCTCAGTATCACTGGGGAGTGAAGAAAGAAAAGCAAAAAGGAATTTATTTCAATTAATGAATCTGATCAGATCCAAAATTTGTAATGGTCTCTGAAGTCATCTAAGAGTTTTTGGAAGCACTTGCACACATTCTCACTTTTTCTGGGATCTCATGTACCTGTTTTCAAGATGGTGTTCCAGGATATGGTAGACTCATGGTAAGGCATGAGAGTGTGTCCTCAGCTCATGAATTTCCATCACCTCTTCTCTCGTCAGCTCCATGGCTGGGTCACCAGTAAGGTTTGACCGGTTATACCTGGAGATACCATCTGAGGGTATTCACTGCTACAGTTTGTCATCTCATTGTTTGCTACTGATCCTGAAATGTACAAACTTTATAGACTCTTCCTTCCAATTCCAGGATTCAACGAGAAGGTCAGCCTCTCGGCACCAAAAGCTTTACTGCACAAACTTCTTACATCTTTATACAAGAACTGGCTTCATGGAACCAGGAAATTCCACAAATTTTAATTTATTCCATTTCTGCTAACACCTCAAAAATACCATTTCCACACATTTTTGAAAAGGGCCTCATTTTTGTTTCTCCTGATAGGTCCAAGGGAACAAGCCTCTATTGTGGACTTCCCACAGCTCCCCCACATTCATCATTTTTCTGAAGCCCATCTCCCTACAGGCAAACCGAGGGTTGTGGGTCATAGAGATTATAGAAAGAACAGGAATTTTCTTGCCTGTTTGTTTTTTATTCTTTTCAGTGTGTTTACGTTACCTTCAACTGGAATGGTGAAAAAGCGGGCCATCTGAAAGGACATCACATTGCCAGTTCTTCACTGACCAATATAGCTAGAGGTTGCAATGGCAAATTGCTTTCTAGGCACATAATTCTGCACCATGGAGGAGAAGCTGATGAGATTACGATTGCAGTAGGTTGAGTCAATTTTTCATTACTTCAATTTTGCAAAACTGGACATCCAAACAATATTAAGCTTTTTGATCTATGAGCATGGTAAATAACTCTAATTCCTTCTATACGCATTTTGGGTTTTTTTTTAAGTTTTTATTTAAATTCCAGCTAGTTAACATACAGTGTAATATTAGTTTCAGGTGTAGAATTAAGTGACTCAACACTTTCATACATCTCCCCGGTGCTCATCACAAGTGCCATTTTTCATTCCTATTGCCTGTTTCACCCATCCCCCACACACCTCTCCTCTGGTAACTGTCAGTTTGTTCTCTATGTTTCTTGGTTTGCCTCTCTTTTTTTTTCCCCTTTGCTCATTTGTTTTGTTTCTTAAGTTCCACATATGAGTGAAATCCTATGGTATTTTCCTTTCTCTGACTGACTAATTTCACTCAGCATTGTACTCTCTAGTACCATCCGTGTCCTTGAAAATGGCACAATTTCATTCTTTTTTATGGCTGAGTAATATTCCATTGTCTATATCGACCACATTCTCTTCATCCATTCATCAGTCTATGGACCCTTGGGCTGTTTCCATAATTTGGTCATCATAGATAATGCTGTTACAAACATCAGTGTACATGTATCCCTGTGGATTAGCATTTTGTTTTCTTTGGGTAAATATTTACTATAAATATTTTGAAGTTGTCAGCATACGGATATTGTACAAGCTATTTACCCAAGTTAAATTAAAATCAAGTTTGATCATCTCTTATAAATTTAAATATAAATTATAGCATGATCCAGTAATCCAATTGTTAAGTATTACTCAAGAAAACTAAAAATATATAGCCACACAAAGACTTGTATAAAAATATTTATAGCACCATTACTGATAATAGCACACACTCAAAAGATGAAATATAATCTAAATGCATTCAATTATAAATTTATCTTCAAAAAGTGATCCACTTTTTGGATCACTTTTGGATGTGGATCACCTGGGTGGCTCAGTGATTAAGCCTCTGCCTTTGGCTCAGGTCATGGTCTCAGGGTCCTGGGATCGAGCCCCGCATCGGGCTCTCTGCTCAGCGGGGAGCCTGCTTCTCAGTCCCTCTCTCTGCCTGCCTCTCTGCCTACTTGTGATTTCTGTCTGTCAAGTAAATAAATAAAATCTTTGAAAAAAAAAAGTGATCCACTATTTCAATAAAATCATATTCACTTGTGTTCTGATATTAAAAGTAAGATTGAGTTGACCCATATACAAAATGTTATTTTTAAAAAAATTTTTTCAGTTTTTTAAAAATATCTCATTTATTTATTTGTCAGAGAGAGAGCAAGTACAAGCAGAGGGAGAAGCAGGCTCCCGGCTAGGCAAGGACCCCCATGTAGGACTCGATCCCAGGACCCTGAGACCATGACCTGAGCTGAAGGCAGATGCTTAACTGACTGAGCCACCCAGGCATCCCAAATAGTAACAGTTATTTTTTAAAAAACAGCTTTCATTTGACATTAAAACATTAGACTCCTGAAATTTCAAAAAGTCTTTACCTAAATATTTTCCTAAATTCCTAAAGCATTTAAATTGGACTCCCACGTGACTATCTGTAAAGATATTGCCCATACTTAATCATTGCTAAGATAATTTTTTCATAGTGTACATATCTATAATATTGATTCACCCTCCAGTTAATAGTGTTTTAAAATCAGTGAAATACGAAATGCTTCCAAGGTGTTAATTTAAGGCATGTAGACACAGAGCACCTGAGCAAAGCCGTGAGGAGTTGGTTACTAATGGTGAAGCCTGAAGCGAACTGTTGGGTTAAATAATCAGCAATGTGTCTATTTTTAAATATTGTCCTGCTATGCTCGGAGCAATTTTTTTTTAAGTACATCAGACATGTACCAAAATATGTCCCTCTCAAATATTTAAAATTTACTCTAATGATCCCTTCAACTTATTTCAGGAAGAATGAAAAGAATGGAAAGCGACAGTTTTCAGATATACTGTATTAGTAATAGATGGCCGTTCAACAAATTACCCTAAAACTTAGTGGGTTAAAAAGATAAACATATATTATTTCAGTTTTGGGGGTCAAGACTCTGGACCTGATTTATACGAAATGGGCAAATTTCTTGAAAAACATAAACTATATAAGCCTGTCTAGTGGAAAGACATAACCTGCATAGACCCATAGTAATACAGAAATTAAATTTGTGGTTAGAAGCAGTCATAGAAAGAAAACTCCAAGTCCAGATGGCTTTAATAGTATATTTTATCAAACATTTAAAGAAGAAATAAGGGGGCACCTGGGTGGCTCAGTCGGTTAAGCATCCAATTCTTGATTTCAGCTCAGGTCATGATCTCAGGGCTCCGAGATTACACCCTGCATTGGGCTCCATGATGGGTGTGGAGTTGCTTGAGATTATCTCTCCCTCTTCCTCTGCCCCTCTCTCACTTCTTTAAAAAAAAAGAAGAAGAAGAAGAAATAACGATTTCAAATAAACTTTAAACAATTGATGCATACAGCATGGGTGAATATCAAAATAATTACGTGGAATAAAGGCAGCCAGGCAACGGACAGTTCACACACTGATTCCATTCATATAAATTATAGAAAACGCAAGCCAACCTACAGAAACACAGATCAGTCAGTGGTTGCCTGCAGGTATCCACAGGGCAGTAAGGGAAGCAGTGATTACAGAGGAATTATAGGCAAATTGGGTAGATGGATACATTAACCATCACTAATGTTTGATGGTTCTATAGGTCATTCCTATTTAATGTTTACCAAATTGTAAATGGTAAACATGTGCACTTTCTTGATATCAATTATACCTCAAAAATCTGTTTAAACATATATATATATAGCAAACTAAAATCAATCAGTCAGTTCATGTTATATCTTAGAAATTACAAAATCCTTGGGTTCACGACGCACAGGTCTTGCCTTGGAAGGGATACCACAGGAATCCCACTGGGAGATGATATCTCTATGCAGGAATTTACTGGAAAATCTACAATCCATTTGTGATACAGACGTCTGAATCTCAGGAAGCACCAGATCTGATAGTCATTAGATGGGAACTACCTCCAATTTACCGCATCAGCAATGCATGTTCTTTTTGCCTGAGGCCATTCCAGATAAACACTTGATGACTTGATTGTGGGTTGCTAAAAGCCATATCCCAGTGAAGGGAGAGGGCAATAGGGGTAGTGGAGGGTAGGGGGGTGGGTTTGAGAATGAGTGCTTAGACCTGAAAAGAAGGATCTCAGTGGTGCACCACAACATCAATCATAGGTTCCCCTTCCACTGTTTAAATCCAATTCTTAAATCTACCCCATCTGAATGACAACTTATTTCTGCTTGGTCTTTGTTCCTGAAATAATTTACAAGAAAGAATTAGTGAGTCAGTTAAAGACCTCAGACCTACAGATGGTCTGGAAGCTGCCACTGGTCCTTACCAACTCCTTCTCCTATTCATTCTAGACTGTTCTTACCTTCCACTAACACCTGGGCCAGTTAAAGTGATTGCTCTGGTGGACTGACCTCGTCCTTTATTCCTCAATCTCCTAATTAACAAGGTTTTCTCAAGTAATGGCTGCTTCCTTGACCATTCACAATAAAAATTGGGCAGAACACAGGGTAGTGAATTACCAACATACCAAAGCACTCTTCTCCTCTCTATTATGTAACAGTAGCTGTATATCCTTTTGATCATCAGGGACAATTAATCTTGCCAGATTCACGACTCCTTTCTTTATCTACTACTTGGCACAAGGAGCTTAAAGTGACCTGGTAGCTATAGCTTAGTGTTTAATAAGGCCCTTACTCCTAGAGAGAGTTCTTTATTTCTAAGACCAAGAACTTCTATATTCCTACAGTCTGAAGTGGCAAGGACAGGATGCACAGATCCCCCAGGTGGGTTACTGAGAGTGATGATGAACATTTATTTTCCACACCCATGTATTCTGTTTCGGTGGCCTAGTACAAAATTATGGTTGGTGAATTATGGTGCATACTGGGCTCTGAAGGATGAAACCGTGTACATGTAGGGAATCCTCCCCAACCCGGCACCTCAGTAGGCCTTCAAGAGGCCATCGTGCTTACTCTGTCACGTAGCAACTGGTGCATGGTGTCCTATGTGCTAGGGCCAGTGGATTCCACAGGGATGAAATCACCACTGCACTTCCTTTGCTGTAAAGTGTAGTTTCGTTGGTCCCCGGTGATGTTATACTATACACTCTGCTGCTATAGCAAACACTCTCTTGGCCACTGGGACGGGTGCTGGCTGGGTCCCTGTGGGCAGGAAAAGCCAATCAACTCTTGGTATAGGAACAATCCTAATCAAGAGGCATTATTGCCATTTTAGGATGGAAGGAGCCCATTGTGATTGAATTGTCCTTAAGGCGTTGGTTGGGCTCCTCCTGAGAAGCTGCCTGTGAGGGGCTCAGCATTAGACTCTGCTACCAGCAGTCTGTATAGGTAGTCCTGATGAAGGATAGGGGGAAGCCAAGCAGGGACAAGCCCCAAACACACACACCCTAAGAAGAATACACCCTTAAAAGGATTTTATATCACCCTGGAAGGAGCCTTCCACCCTTTCCCATGTGAATAGTAGGAGCTGAAGGAGTGGTGTCAGTGAAACAAAGGTGGGTGAACATGGCAGTCTGGTTTATTGGAATTTCTGCCACTTTCCTGCCTAATCCCTGCTATATTATGTCCATCGTAGAAAGTCTGGAGGCCAAGCCCAACTTACCTTAGGATGCAACACTCTGATCACTTGGTATCTCCCTGTCAGAAGAGCCATCTCTACTAGGGCCAGCAGAAAAGACCTTGGTGTCAACAGTATGTGTTCCTCCTGTGCACAAATTTTCACACAAATATAGGATTGTTATTGTGCTGATTGTCTCCATGTCATCTATCACCACACAAATGAAAAGGTAATGGACTGACCTTGCTATATATAAAATCTCAATGACTAGGGGAAGAAAGTATTTCTTTTTTGTGCTTAAATAATTTAAGCTACATTGTGTTCAAGTAAGTTCTTACCTACTTTTTAGAAAATCGATTCACTTTTGAAGAATTAATTATGAAAAGAGAGAATTTAGTATTTTACTTAAGACTGCCTTTAAAGTGCAGTTATCTTCTCTAGGAATAATTCCCTAATAATCCAAGGAAGCATTAGAGATCCTGTTTGTGTCCCCTCATCCCATCCTGTGCTCTCTCTCCCCATTGAACATCCGATTATAGAACACTGTAACATGCCACAGTTAATGTTCTGAGGAATAAAATTCCCAGGAAATAACTCTGTGGTAAAGTAAGTTTGGGAAATTGTGTGGATACATCTCCTTCTTGGAATTGTGTTACTATATTAAAAAATTTTTTTTGGTGGGGGGGCACCTGGGTGGCTCAGTCAGTTAAGTATCTGCCTTTGGCTCAGGTCCTGATCCTTGAGTCCTTGGATAGAGTCCCGCTCCCAAGTCCCTGCTCAGTGGGGAGGCTGCTTCTCCCTCTCCCTCTCCCCTCTCTTTGCTTGTGCTCTTTCACTCTCTCTCTCAAATAAATAAATAAATAAAATCTTTAAAAAGAAATTTAATAGCCCTAAAGATGTTACAAAAATCCTTCCAATATTCCAAATTTATTTCATCACTGAAAACTTTCCAATCTTTCTCTGAACACAATTGTTTCTTCTTTTAATATGCTGGAGACTTTCATGAAAAACTAGATTAAGTAATTTTAAATGCAGTTCCATAATGCAGGGCAATCAGACTTTCATCCAGGGTAATTACTTGATTACTTGTCTGTTGCTAATACTGGTATTTAATGACTTTAAGTGTAGAAACTATCAGTTTTTCTTTCCTAAGTGCCATTGACACAAATAACATATAGTAAGCTATCACTCAATATCAATGTATATTCCTTTTAACAAGTTACACTTTTTGACAGAACTTACATATGATAAAAGAAAAACCCTTAGGAGAGACTTATTCTAGTCAGTTGCCAATGTTCTCTGTAGTGTTATAAGAAATACAATGATTATAAAGAAAAATCAAAGTGAAAATGTAGTTAAAATTATTTAAAAACTGATTTTGTTGTTTTACCTTAATATAAACTAGTTCCATTTAAAAATCATATAAGTATTCTATTGGTGATATTAGTTTAAAAATAGGATAAAACCATTGAGCTGAAAGTATGGAATTCATATATACTGTGTTTTCTATAAGATGTAAACTCCTGTAGATAATGGGTGATGTCTAATTCATATTTGTTTGCTCTATTTTAGCACATTTCTTGGACCACATAAGGTTCCAATGAATACTAGAAGAAGTAACTGTTCACAGATATCATTTTGTATTCAAAATATTTTTTAAACTTTAAAGTTGTTTAGTATTGTTCTTGACATATTTCATTATATATTAATCATATTTATGTCTCCTTAGCATTTTAAAGCGCTTTGAAGATGCCTAACCTATGTTTGTTGACTAAATGATTTAAATATTTTATTTATTTATTTATTTGACAGAGATCACCGGGGCGATGAACTCAGGATAATGGGATAGAGCCCATATCAAGCTCTGAGCTCATCTAGGAGTCTGCTGGATATCCTCTCCCTCTCCCTCTCCCTTTGTCCCCCCTACAGCTCTCTCTCTCTCTTACTCTCTCTTTCTCTAAACTAAATGAATAAATCTTTAAAAACATTAAAAAAAACCAGTAACTACACTGGGAAATCATCACTAGTAATATGGTATGTTAGAAAGCCAAGCTAAGTAAATGGCAACAGTTGTCCTAAATTACTGTGAAAAAAGAAAAAGAAAAAAAAACCTCACAGCTGACTGTATACAGTAAGATTAAAGAAAAGAGAATATATTTCAAGATTGAAGACACTCTTAGGAGCTCTCCACGAATTTTTGCAAAAGACTTGTCATGGCAAATGCCAGGAAGTAGACGGGGAAAGCAAGGCACAGAGTGAAGAGGAGTAAAATGTCATGGGGTGGAGATCTTAAGAGACAAAATCTTATGAGAAAAGAAGGTCAAGAGTCATGAAGTAGAGGACTGGAGAAACATCAGCAGTTCCCCAAGCACCAAGTGTAAGGAATGTAAAAAGTCAGGACTATAATCAAAAGAGGAGTTTTTTCAGTGATTTTCTCTGATTGGCTTCTTGGAAAAGCAATGACCAACTTAAAGTTGGTAAACACATGTTAATCTAAAAAATCCTGCCAAGTTGAGAGACAGTTTCTCTCACAGTTTATAATGTTAACATATGGAGAAAACAGTGGTGGAGGGCGTTACTCACTGTCACTTATTCTCTAGCTTATAGAAAATCCTTAGTTTTGAGCAATCAGAAGAAAACATGCATAGTGAGAATTTTTAAATTGCAAAGCAATGGAGTAAAACGTTAAGCAAGGAAGTTGGTTTTCCAACTGTTAAAAGTTTCCACAGGAAAACAGAAAAGCTGAGTTTGGGTCGAACCTTTATTAAAAGTAGAAGAGTCAGTGAAACTGTGTACCTTCTATATATAAATTATGCATTAAGGTATCTTTTATATTTATATACCTTGCTAAGTTCTGTTGAACTTACTTTAGCAACATATATCATTCTACCTTCATATCTCACTTCCAGATTCTTTCGAAACTAATTTATTTTCCAAAATGTTGTCAGATTAATTTTCCAAAGGACAGTATATTTTAAATCACTTTTCTGCTGAAAAACATTTGTGGCTCTTCAGTGAGTGATATTTAAGGTCTTAAATATGTGACCTGTTCCTATCTAATTTATCAGACTCCTCTTTTATTCATTTCTTCAGACTTCTTACTCAAGTCAATGCAAATTATAAGATCTCACTTATTTATCTTGTCTTCTGAGTCCATGTTAAACCCTCACTGGCCCCATTGATCGGTTCATTATATACAATTCCCATTACCCTTCAAATCCCCTCTGAAAACCACACTCTCCTTGAAATAGCCTGTGATTATGGAAGCAACATTTCAACGGCATTTACTTTGTGCTCAACTCTTGCCAACTTTAGGGAAACCATATCATACTTCCCTAAATCTGAAATATCCATTAGTGCTTCATAGCTTGCATCTGCCACACAGCCTGTCACAGAATCCTGCAAACACTATATTAATCTGTAGAATACAGATAAATTTCTGTATAATATGTAGAGTATGATATATGTATATATAATATAGTATGATATATACTACAATATAGTATGGTAAATACTGTAAAATAAATCAGTGCTTGATTCAAATGATAGGACTTTTAGTTTGGTATAGCTCTCTGTCTTATCCTCCTTAATTATTGCTCATTCTGTTACTAATAAAGAGCAATATATTTCAAAATACCTATTTTTGAATTATCAGCTAGTGAATCTCAGAAAACATTGTTGAGTACTTTGAGATCAAGGTGAGGACTTATATTAAGACTAATACCCCCAGGGTCTATCACAGTCTATCCCATTATGTAAAACAATGTAAGCATTCCATAGATGCTGTTGAATGATTACATGAATAAATCTACTGTCTACCATGTCTAACAAAACATAACATCATCTAATAGTATCTAATATAAATTTGACCCAAATTATCACTGGGAAGCTCAAAGTGTTAACTAAAATTAACTAAGTAATTTAAAATTTTTAAAAATTAATTTTCAAGTTCTTTTCTGTGGAACACTGGTTCTATAATGTGTACGTAGTAGTGTTCCATTTCTAACCTAGTATAGTGTTAATCATTTATACATTCTCAAAAATTATTTTAATGTAGATATTATATAATTTACTTTATAATGTTTATAAAGTACTCATGTATCTGATAATTACTGCTAGCATATAACAAAATGATTCAAAAATATATTGTGTTATTATTATATAATAAATATAATGAAAAAGCTATAAAATAACCAATCAATTTAAGTTGGAAAATTTCCTTCCCTACTCTCATCAGTTAGAAATTGCCTATTTTATGACTTTTTCCATAAAAGTAATAGTCATTTTTAAATTGTAACAATGCTAGAAAATTTTGTGATAGGATTTCATGCATATTCTCTACTGGCACGGCATTCAGCATTGATTATAGTGTTTTACAAACTCTTGAGATCTCAAGGTCAAGTTATCCAAACAGGTTTGAAACTCACTGACATACAGGAATTTTTATATAACCCCCTCCTTTCTTTTTTGATACTGCAATCTTCTGGTTTTGAAGACTTGCTACTTCTCCCCTTCTTCTCATTTAAAATTCATCAAACCTCATAAGATTGTTCTAACTCTTTAACTCTAACAACACCAATGTAAATCATACGTCTGTCAGTTCATATATAATTTACAATCAAAACAATTCCTAATTTATCTTTACTTCAGTTTGCTCTTGGGAATTTTGTATCTCTAAAATGTTTGAAAGTACAAGTAAAATTCAGGAACATAAAATAATAACTTTTTTCTACCCACTGATTTTACTCCACATGCACTCTTTCTCTTGCCTAAATGGTAAGTGGCAAGGTTAGCTGGATAGGAAATCCAAAATGTCAGTTGTTTGAATAAGAAACATAATTATTTCTTTAAAAAAAAAAAAAGATTTTATTTATTCATCTCACAGAGAGAGAGATAGTGAGAGAGTACAGGCAGGGGTAGAGGCAGGCAGAAGGAGAGAGAGAAGCAGGCTCCCCACTGAGCAAGAAGCCCAATGTAGGGCTCCATCCCACAACCCCAAGATCATGACCTGAGCAGAAGACAGATGCTTAGTTGACTGAGCCACCCAGGCACCCAATAATTATTGCTCATATTGAAGTTGAGACATGGCTAGCCCAAAGTTAACATGGTACTCCATCGTGTCATGGATCCTAGCATCCTACATTTTGTTTTTCTGTGCTATTTGTCTCTGTTCCCAAGGGGAGCTCAAAGTCCTATATAGTCAGTACAGTGGGGGCATTAACATCCACATTTCAGCTAGCCAGATAAAAAAATGGAAGAAGAGGACTAATGGTATTTTTAAGGATATTTCCAAAGAGTCACAAAATCTATTTCTGTTTATAGGACACTGCCCATCAGTGAGTCACTCTGCCATACAAGCAAAGCTGGGAAAGATGTCCAGCTAAATATAAGATCAATTAGTATAAAAGAAGAGTCATTTTGATGTTGGGATGAATTAGAAGTCTTAGCAATGCAAGCAAGAAAAAAAATCTCCATTTTAGGGTCTCTGATTGCACCTAAGAATTAAACTAACAAAAAAAAGATTAACAGGAGAAATGCATACAAGTTTTATTAAAATTTTTGCATATACCTGGGAGTCCTCACAAGAGAATGAAGGCTTGAGGCAGTGACCAGAGAAGAAAGCTTTTATACCTTTTGGTCAAAGAAACAACACATTTGAGAAGGACTGACAAGACAGAGGGGTTCGGACTAGGGGCAGTAAATTGTGATGAAGGCACAAGAAGATAAGTGTTAGTTTAACAAGGTTTATTAATACAGATTTTTCTGCCTCTATTCCCTGTGTCTGGTGATAAGAACGTCTTTCTTCCTCCTGGCACGGAGAAGGCACTTTTCAGAGGGGAGTTTTATCTCCTGCTTTTGAAACTAAAAAGGAAGGTTATAGTGCCTTTCTTCCATCTGTTGTTTCTCAGATGCCTTTAACTGAAAATAATCGATATCCCCAAATGGCATATTTTGAAGTAAGATGCTTCCAATTCCTTTAGCAACATATTTTTCTTTCCTCATAAAATGTTTACTCTTTTTCAAAGTTCCATAGCTCTCTGATGGGGACAAATGAGTATAGAATCTAGTCATAGAATTTAGTTAAATCAACATCAGAAATTTGTCAAAATAGTTTGGCCTAAAGTACTTCATTTCAAAATGAAGTCATTTGGCTAGATAACCCTGAAATAGCCATTTCTAAAATAACAGTGCTACCTTTGATATTTAACCAGACTTAACTCTGGTTTCTCTGAATCCCTAAATATTTGAATTCTTACATATATCATTTATTTAAAAATTATATCTTTTCTAAAGTTCCAGTATCATTTAACAAATGATCATCTTATTCTTATGAAAAGAAAATGTGTTCTTAGGTCAGGGAATTCTACTTTTTATGTCTTCTAAATTACCTTTTAAGCTAAATAAAAGTATTTCTTCATTCACAAATACATATCAGCCATTCCATCAGTTCTAGTCACTTTCTAATACAGAAGTAAAAATAAAGCAAAGTAGCCCTTGCCTTCACAGAAATTATCTTCTAGTTTTGAGAGGTGACATTAGACAGCCCTGAGGGGCGGGTTCTATAAATACTTAGTATAAAGATGCTCTGAGGAGGTGATTATTGAACATGGTCATGAATTAATCAGGGAGATATTGAAGTGAAGATTTAAAGGAAGATCCATCCATCTAGGCCAAGAGAACAGCAGAGTTAAAAGCTCTGGGTTAAGAAGGGGTTTTGTGAGAATATTAGTAGTAGAGATGAGACAGATGGTGATTTACCTGTCTGCAATAAGGAACCATTGCAAGGTTTGGAAGAGTTGGGCAAAATATTTTGAAATAACCTATCTATAACAGGGTTTCTCTACGTTGGCTCTATTGACATTTTAGGCAGGTAATTTTTGTTGTGGGCAGTTTTCCTGTGTTTTGTTGGATATTTAGTGGCATCTCTGGCCTCTACCCACTAGATGCCTGTAACACCTCCTACCCCCCAGTTATTACAACCAAAATATGTTCTTAGACTTTGCCAAATGTCCCCTAGGCCACCCCTGCTGAGAACCATTGGGCTAGCTCAAGTGAAGAAAATAAACTGTGGTGACCATATATAGGAGTAGATTTTTAGTAAATAGCTAGAAAATTAGAGAAGCTGTATGATAAGAAAGTGAGAAGGAAAAGTATAGCAAATTGGCAGCTAAGAGCAAGGAAAATGTTATTCCCACCTGCAGGTGTTTGGAATCTGATTTATGGGAAAGAAATGCCATCACTGGAGACGTTTTCAAGGATGGCTGTGTCCTCCAGCTGAACCGGGATCGCGGTTAGGAAAAGAGGCTGAAGAAAGAGAGGGGGTAATTGACTTTCTTCCAGACTCAGTGGAATGCTTTGGGATTTAGCTGTGAAGGTGGCTCATTTGGGGAGAAGGCACAGAGCACGGTGGGGATGAAAGTCTGCAGGCATAAGGGATTACCTGGGAGTCTAGGGCTTCTTGAAATGTATTGGAAGGATCTGTTAGGCAAATTATGGTGGTGAAGCTAGAACTGTGGAATGAGGTGGGATAAGTGGAGAGAGGACAGAATCTTGCCAGTAATTTATAAAGTTTGAAGGAATCCTCCTGGTCCTGGTAGTTCGAAAATTATGGTGTTAGGCTGGTAAATTACAGTGTCACCAAGAAACATGGAGGACTCCTTGGGTGCCACCAGCAGATCCTTTCCTGACAGATTTTCCTCCTAGTGTATGTTAAACCAGTTAGCTAACTGTGACTCATCAACAGGAAAAAAAAATTGATGCAATTATTTTTAGATTCTTAAGTAAAATACTATTTTTTAATAATTAAGAGAAAAGGGGTATGGTAGTTTTAAAGTCTTCCATTAACGATGTAGATTTGATTAATTACAACCAATTATAAGTGCTTTCAGCATTGCAAGCCACAATAGTTCACATTATTAATATTTAACATGACAACTACAAAGTTATCAAATATAATGCAGGGCTTTTTTGTCTTTGATTTTATAAGCAAAGGAGGTCAAGGTTTAAATGGGCAGAATAAATTGATTTTAAGCTCCATCTCTTCCAATAAAAGTGCAACTCAATTAAGTACAACAGCTACAGCTTTAGACAAATGTAAAACATTCTGTAGAAATTTTGACAAAAATGTATTTGCCACAAATGGGATGTAGCTATGATGTGTGGAGTTGGAAAGAAATGTAATGAGCTGTTAACAGACATTTTTAACTGAGGAAATAGGAATTCAATTTGGCCACATTTTCCATCTGTTAGAGTGAGTTACATAAGAGCTGATAAAGCAGATGAAGTACAGTGGTCTGGCAGAAAATTATCGTTAAATTATGTGTACCAGTGAGAAATGCTACTCTTAAACTCCAGTGAACTGATTGAAAGATTATTTCTTTTCTTTTTGCATACTAAAGAGCAATGGCTTTCTAGAACAGAAGTCAAGAAAGGTTGGCCCAGCACCAGCCAAGGCAAATTGCCGTTGGCTTCCGGACTGGACGGATTCGCCAGCCTCGTCCTGCCCAAGGCAAGATGGAAGAGAGTGGCAGCCACGAGGCATTTCCAGCCTCATGGATTCTCCTACATTTACTGCTTTACTCCTATCAAACGCAAATTGGGCTAACCCTGGCTTTTCTTCAGGTTTCATTTTAGTAATAAGTGTGCTCCAAATGAGCAGTATGAGAAAACTTTCTAAGTCAATTTTTAAGTTCAACTGAGGTTCAGCTTTATTTTCAGAAAGAAATTTTACTAACATGCACTTAAAGAGCTCTGTAAATTAATATGGTTGACTCTTTATTTTGAAATAATAATAATAATTTTGAAATAATAATTTTGAGACATGGAAGAACTGTAAAAGCAGTTCAGAGATTTTCCATATACCATTCACTGACTCTCCCCTGGGGTTGGCCACTTACAAAACCATATGCAATTATCAAAAAAATTAATATTGAGCAATATTAAGCAAACTACAAACCTCAATAAGATTTCTGTTTCTCTATTTTTTTTGCCTTTTCTGTTCCAAGATCCAATCCAGGATCCCACATTGCTCTTAGTTCGCACTTCTTATCTTGTCCTGTCTTTGTTCTTTCTTGGTCTTCCTTGACCTTGACATCTTTGAAGAGCACGGAGCAGGTATTTTATTGTTATCCCTCAGCTGGAGTTTGTCTGACATGTTCTCATTAACTGAGCAAGGTGTGTATTTGAGAGAAGAGCACCACAGAGTTGCTGTGCCCTGTTTCACATACTGTATCTGATGGCACGTGATGCCCGTACCTCATGACCCCTGAGGTTGTTAATCTTGCTCATTTGGTTCAGGTGGTGCCTGCTATAATCAATAGCAGTGTTTCTGCAATAATTAATAAATTTTATATGTTCTGATGTAATTAAATATTTTTGAGAATATGTAAACATCTTATTTCTCCTCAGTCTTTGAAATGGGTCACAGAAGAAAACCTAGGTAAAACTGTGTTAGAGAATGAATTCACAGGTGTAAAACCACACCTTAAAGATACATTTTGAATGATATGGATACAATCAATGCATCTCACATTGACTCTGTGTAACAGAGTGAGTGGTCCACAAAAATTTAGTTTAAAAATTCTTAAATTTCTAGCTGAATGTTTTCTTGAAGTATAATCACGATTGTTTAAGGAAAAAATGGGTATACCTTTAGTTAAAAACTTAATTTAAGGGGCACCTGGGTGGCTCAGTGGGTTAAAGCCTCTGCCTTCGGCTCAGGTCATGATCTCAGGGTCCTGGGATCGAGCCCCACATTGGGCTCTCTGCTCAGCAGGGAGCCTGCTTCCTCCTCTCTCTCTCTCTGCCTGCCTCTCTGCCTACTTGTGATCTCTATCTGTCAAATAAATAAATAAAATCTTAAAAAAAAGAAAACTTAATTTAAAAAAGCTAAATCCCTCTGTAAAGAAACCAATATAGCTTCAAAATCAGAGATTAACAATATTACCAGTTTCTATTTGTGTGTATGAAAAATAAAGTTGTGTTTCTAAGTTTCTTTTAAATTAGCAGTTATCATAGGCTATGTATTGCTTTGTAACATTTTATACTCAATAGTTTATTATGTCAAATTTATCTCAGTTCTACATCGAGATCTATTTCATTAGTGTAAGTGCTTTTTACCTATAATTGGGATGCTGTACTGTTAATGTCCTCTAGTTGTTTAAAGTCCTACAATGTGTACCTCTAAAAACTCCTACAATGATAGCTAAGAATTATTCTTGAGTCCACATCAATACACTCACAATTATTTCTGATTCATAAGCTATGCACATTTTTAATTTAAATAGATAGTGTCCAAATGCTGTGTCAAATTGTACCAATTTCTACCCACACCTGTATGGTATGGAAATGCCTAGTTCTGAATCCGTTGTTAGTCCTGAATATGAGAACCTTATTTTATTGTCAGCTAATATAATTGGAAAAATATTAGCTAATTATTGCTTAACTTGCTTTCCAGTGATGACTTAGATTGAGCATTTTTCCTAGGTATATCTCCTTCACTGGATTGCGTATTTATACTTTTGTGTATTTTTATTTCTCTTACTTTTAGAAGTGATTTTTGCTAAAGTTGTATATTATCAATCTGCTCTATGTAACGTAAACATTTTCTCCTTGTTTGTCACTTGACTTTCAGCTTTTTATGCTATATATTTTTGTGTACAGGATATTTTTGCTGTTGTTTTCAGTTTTGATGTGACAGGTTTATTTCCTGTTTCCCTACTGACTGTCTCCTTTTAAACAAAATTATCCCTATACTAGGCACATACATGTATAAGACCTTCTTTAATTTTTCTAATACATCTAACACTAACATTGTGGGTTTTTTCAGACTTGTTGAATTTAATTCATCTGATATATATTTTTTAATTTTTTAAATTTTTTTATAAACATATAATGTATTGGGGTGCCTGGGTGGCTCAGTGGGTTAAAGCCTCTGCCTTCGGCTCAGGTCATGGTCCCAGGGTCCTGGGATTGAGCCCTGCATTGGGCTCTCTGCTCGGCGGGGAGCCTGCTTCCCCCTCTCACTCTGCCTGCTTCTCTGTCTACTTGTGATCTGTGAAATAAATAAATAAAATCTTTAAAAAAAAAAAAATATATATATATATATATAATGTATTATTAGCCCCAGGGGTACAGGTCTGTGAATCACCAGGTTTACACACTTCACAGCACTCACCATAGCACATACCCTCCCCAATGTCCATAACCCCACCACCCTCTCCCTACCCCCCTCCCCTCGACCCCCCTCAGTTTGTTTTGTGACATTAAGTCTCTTGTGGTTTGTCTCCCTTCTGATCCCATCTTGTTCATTTATTCATTTCCTACCACCCAAACACTCCCCTCGTTGCATCTCCACTTCCTCATATCAAGGAATTGTCTTTCTCCAATTGACTTATTTCACTAAGCATAACTCCCTCTAGTTCCATCCACATTGTCACAAATGGCAATATTTCATTTATTTTGATGGCTGCATAGTATTCCATTGTATATATATATACGCCACATCTTCTTTATCCATTCATCTGTTGATGGACATCTAGGTTCTTTCCATAGCTTGGCTATTGTGGACATTGCTGTTATAAACATTTTTATGCACATGCCCCTTCAGATCACTATATTTGTATCTTTAGGGTAAATACCCAGTAGTGCGATTGCTGGGTCATAGAGTAGCTCTATTTTCAACTTTCTGAAGAACCTCCATGCTGTTTTCCAGAGTGGCTGCACCAGCTTGCATTCACACCAACAGTGTAGGAGGGTTCTCCTTTCTATGCATCCTCTCCAACATCTATCGTTTCCTGACTTGTTAATTTTAGCCATTCTGATTGGTGTGAGGTGGTATCTCATTGTGGTTTTGATTTGTATTTCTCTGATGCCGAGTGATGTTGAGCACTTTTTCATGTGTCTGTTGGCCATCTGGATATCTTCTTTGCAGAATGTCTGTTCATGTCCTCTGCCTATTTCTTGATTAGATTATTTGTTCTTTGGGTCTTGAGTTTGATAAGTTCTTTATAGATTTTGGATACTAGCCCTTTATCTGATATGTCATTTGCAATATCTTCTACCATGCTGTCGGTTGTCTTTGGTTTTGTTAGCTCTTTCCTTTGTTGTCCAAAAGCTTTTGATCTTGATGAAGTCCCAACAGTTCATTTTTGCCCTTGCTTCCCTTGCCTTTGGTGGTGTTTCTAGGAAGAAGTTGCTGCGGTGGAGGTCGAAGACATTGCTGCCTGTGTTCTCCTCAAGGATTTTGATAGATTTCTGCCTCACATTGAGGTCTTCCATCCATTTTGAGTCTATTTTTATGTGTTCTATAAGGAAATGGTCCAGTTTCATTCTTCTGCATATGGCCGTCCAATTTTCCCAACACCATTTGTTGAAGAGGCTGTCTTTGTTCCATTGGCCATTCTTTCCTGCTTTGTTGAAGATTAGTTGACCATAGAGTTGAGGGTTCATTTCTGGGCTCTCTATTCTGTTCCACTTATCTATGTGTTTGTTTTTGTGCCAGTGCCATATTGTCTTGATGATTACAGCTTTGTAATAGAGCCTGAAGCCTGGAATTGTGATGCCACCAACTTTGGCTTTCTTTTTCAACATTGCTCTGGCTAACCAGGGCCTTTTCTGTTTCCATATAAATTTTAGGATTATTTGTTCCATTTCTTTGAAAAAAGTTGATTGTATTTTGATAAGGATTGCATTAAATGTGTATATTGCTTTAGGTAGCATAGATATTTTCACAATACTTGTTATTCCAATCCATGAGCATGGAACATTTTTCCATTTCTTTGTGTCTTCCTCAATTTCTTTCATGAGTACTTTATAGTTTTCTGAGTATAGATTCTTTGCCTCTTTGGTTAGGTTTATTTCTAGGTATCTTATAGTTTTGGGTGCAATTGTAAATGGGAATGACTCCTTAATTTCTCTTTCTTCTGTCTTGTTGTTGGTGTATAGAAATGCAACTGATTTCTGTGCATTGATTTTATATCCTGACACTTTACTGAATTCCTGTACAAGTTCTAGCAGTTTTGGAGTGCAGCCTTTTGGGTTTTCCACATATAGTATCATATCATCTGCAAAGAGTGATTGTTTGACTTCTTCTTTGCCGGCTTGGATGCCTTTAATTTCTTTCTATTGTCTGATTGCTGAGGCTAGGACTTCTAGTACTATGTTGAATAGCAGTGGTGATAGTGGACATCCCTGCCGTGTTCCTGACCTTAACGGAAAAGCTCTCAGTTTTTCTCCACTGAGAATGATATTTGCGGTGGGTTTTTCACAGATGGCTTTAATAATATTGAGGTATGTGCCCTCTATCCCTAGATTTTTGATAAGTCTGGCCAGGGTTTATCGATCTTATTAATTCTTTCAAAGAACCAGCTCCTAGTTTTGTTGATTTGTTCTATTGTTTTTTTGGTTTCTATTTCATTGATTTCTGCTTTGATCTTTATTATTTCTCTTCTTCTGCTGGGTTTAGGCTTTCTTTGTTGTTCTTTCTCCAGCTCCTTTAGGTGTAGGGTTAGGTTGTGTATTTGAGATCTTTCTTGTTTCTTGAGAAAGGCTTGTATCGCTATATATTTTCCTCTCAGGACTGCCTTTGCTGTGTCCCACAGATTTTGAACTGTTGTGTTTTCATTACCATTTCTTTCCATGAACTTTTTCAATTCTTCTTTAATTTCCTGGTTGACCCATTCATTCTTTAGAAGGATGCTGTAGAGTCTCCATGTATTTGGGTTCTTTCCAAATTTTTTCTTGTGATTGAGTTCTAGCTTCAGAGCATTATAGTCTGAAAATATACAGGGAATGATCCCAATCTTTTGATACTGGTTGAGACCTGATTTATGACCCAGAATGTGATCTATTCAGAAGAACGTTCCATGTGCACTAGAGAAGAACGTGTATTCTGTTGCTTTGGGATGAAATGTTCTGAATATATCTGTGATGTCCATCTGCTCCAGTGTGTCATTTAAGATCTTTATTTCCCTGTTGATCTTTTGCTTGGATGATCTGTCCATTTCAGTGAGGGGAGTGTTAAAATTCCTTACTATTACTGTCAAGTGTTTCTTTGATTTTGTTATTAATTGGTTTATATAGTTGGCTGCTCCCATGTTAGGGGCATGGATATTTAAAATTGTTAGGTCTTCTTGTTAGACAGACCCTTCCTCATCTCTTATTATAGTCGTTTGCTTAAAATCTAATTTATCTGATAAAAGGATTGCCACCCCAGCTTTCTTCTGATGTCCATTAGCATGGTAAATTGTTTTCCACCCCCTCACTTTACATCTGGAGGTGTCTTTGGGTCTAAAATGAGTTTCTTGTAGGCAGCATATTGATGGGTTTTGTTTTTTTTATCCACTCTGAAAGCCTGTGTCTTTTTTTTTAAAGATTTGATTTTTATTTATTTGACAGACAGAGATCACAAGTAGGCAGAGAGGCAGCAGATCTGGAGAGAGGAAGGGAAGCAGGCTCCCTGATGAGCAGAGAGTCAGATGCAGGACTCAATCCCAGGACGCTGGGATCATGACCTGAGCCGAAGGCAGAGGCTTTAATCCACTGAGCCACCCAGGTGTCCCAACCCTGTGTCTTTTGATTGGGGCATTTAGCCCATTTACATTCAGGGTAACTATTGAGAGATATGAATAGTGCCATTGTATTGCCTGTAAGGTGACTGCTACTGTACATTGTCTGTGTTCCTTTCTGATCTACTACTTTTAGGGTCTCTCTCTGCTTAGAGGACCCCTTTCAATATTTCCTGTAGAGCTGGTTTGGTGTTTGCCAATTCTTTCAGTTTTTGTTTGTCCTGGAAGCTTTTTATCTCTCCTTCTATTTTCAGTGATAACCTAGCTGGATATAGTATTCTTGGCTGCATGTTTTTCTCGTTTAGTGCTCTGAATATATCATGCCAGTTCTTTCTGGCCTGCCAGGTCTCTGTGGATAAGTCTGCTGCCAATCTAATATTTTTACCATTGTATGTTACAGACTTGTTATCCCGGGCTGCTTTCAGGATTTTCTCTTTGTCGCTAAGACTTGTAAATTTTACCATTAGATGATGGGGTGTGGACCTATTCTTACTGATCTTGAGGGGGATTCTCTGCACCTCCTGGATTTTGATGTTTGTTCCCTTTGCCATATTAGGGAAATTCTCTACAATAATTCTCTCCAATATACCTTCTGCTCCCCTCCTGATATATATTTTTTTATAAATGAGCTTAAAAAGCCTAAATCAGTTCTTAATGTAGAACAATGATTTAGGGATTTCTCTTTGCTCTACTAACTTGAAATGTCATTTTTCTTATTTATTTATTTATTTATTTAACTTTTTATTCTTTGAGTAGAAAGGGAAAGGAGGGAAAAAGACAAGCAGCTCCACACCCAGCATGGAGCCAGATATGGGACTCAATCACAGACCTAAGTAAAATCAAGAGTCAGACACCTAACCAACTGAGCCAACCAGTGCCCCTGCAATATCATTTTTCAAAGATATTCATATGCCTCCTCATGTAATCTAATATCATTATCAGTTTATTAAAAGGTTGGTCAGTTTGTTAACCCCCAGGCCAATATCATTATACTTACTTATAACTTAATAAACATTGTTAATTAACTAATGATCAATCTTCTTTTCATTTATTCTAAAATATCATTGGCTATTCTGGTGTCTTTTCTCTTCCTCATAAATTTTTGTATTTGTGTTCCATAAAATAGTCCTCTCAGAATGTTTATTAGAACTATACTGAATTTAGAGGCCAAATGAGATAGGAAATGTCACATTACAAGATGAATATTCCAATTCTTCAGTTGTATTTTATACTTTGCTTATGAAGTCGTATACACATATTTATATACATTTATGAAATGTTATTACTAGCATAAGTGGATTTTTCTTTTATATAGTAATTATATAATTTTTTAATGTTGATTTTGCATGTCACCCTTGTGAGCTTTCTTTTTGGCTTTAATAGCTAGTTTTATTAGTAGATTCACTTAAATGGTCTGTTGTCAGAAATTAGCTTTGCATAGCAAATAGACAATGGTTCCTCAGGAATATTGATAATTTTCATTCCTTTTTTTTTTAATTCCTTTCCTTTTTAATGGTATTGACGACAGGCATAAGAACAATGGCACTTGTTGATAATAATGGACAAGATTGGGCAGCTCTTCACCAACTCTGATTCCAATTCTTCTCAGGCAATTCTCCCTCTTTCTTCCCTATTCACCTGCCAAGGGTAGAGGATGACAAGACTCTAGAATATGTTGAAACCACTGGGCAAAAAAATTGACAAGTTTCTTAAATGACTACCTGGAGCAAATATCCTCAAAATGTACATTGGCCTAAGATAGAAAGAGAATGTAAATTCTCTAACTGTGTAAAGTCACTAGGTTTTGAGACTTAACTGTTTTATCACCTAACTCTACTAGCAATGATAGAAAACAGACTTGCCCCTAACTTTAGTTAAAAACCTTCTTTTTTATATTGTGGTATTTTAGTCACAATAAAATACATCATTAGTTTTTGAGCAGTGTTCCAAGATTCACTGTTTATGTACAATACCCAGTGCTCCTTGCAATATATGCCCTCCTTAATACCCATCACCAGGCTCACCCAAAACAAAGAGGCAACCCACAGAATGGGAGAATATATTCACAAATGACACTACAGACAAAGAGCTGATATCCAAGATCCATAAAGAACTTCTCAAACTCAACACCCCCCAAAACAGATAATCATGTCAAAAAATGGGCAGAAGACATGAACAGACACTTCTCCAATGAAGACATGCAAATGGCTAGCAGACACATGAAAAAAATGTTCATCATCATTAGCCATCAGGGAAATTCAAATCAAAACACCATGAGATTTAGTTAAAAATCTTCTAAGACTTTACCATAAATGATGAATTTGCTTCAGGTTTCTGTCATATTTTTGGTGAGTTTATGCAACGCTTAGTTACCAAAGAATTTTTAATATGAATGTTTGCTAAACTTTATTCAAAGCTATTTTTTTTACATTTTTATAATTTTTTATATAAACCTGAAAAGCTCTTAAAAATTGCCTATTAATTTTAAAATATAGAATGACAATAAGTTGACTGTTCTTAGCTCTGAGTCTGTTTCTTTTATTTTTTTTTAATTTTTTTAAATTTTTATTTAAACATATAATGTAACTCCACTACCCTCTCCCAGCACCCCTTCCGTCCATCCCCCTCAGTTTGTTTTATGACATTAAAAGTCTCTTTTGGTTTGTCTCCCTCCTGATCCCATCTTGTTTCATTTATTCTCCTGAAATGATTTTAGATCAAGTCTGGAAATCTCTACTCTTGATGAGTGGTTCTAATTCACTTACATGTATGATTATTCAATTTTCTCATGTTCTCTCATTTTCTTTTCAGTGATTTTTTTCTAGGTTTTTTTGCGGAGGGGTACAAGAAGGTGGGTAGGGGAAGAGTCCAGGAAGGAAGTGTAGTAAATAACTTTTAGTTTAGACAATAATGGTGAATGTATTGTTAAAAATTAGAGTAATTATCATGTGGTCCTCATTAAGCATTAACTATTTGATCCATACAATGCTGATGATGTTTAGAACATCAAAATTTGGGCTGAAACGAAAATATTCACTAATGTGCTGACCACTAAAAAATACGCAACTTGAACATCATTTACTGTTTATTGCTATATGCTATATATTGCTATAAAGCAAATATCTTTATCTAGAAATGTGTCTTTATCTGAAATACAGAAACTTATTGATCACTAGGATAAGTGTTATTCCTAATAATAGTTAAGGAAGACAAAATCAACAAGAGTGACACAATATGTATTTTAAAAGCAGATGGTTTAACTGAAGGAAGTTCTTGTGAAATTTGAGAAAAGACTTCAATTATAATGTCTTGTAAAATTTATTCTAAAAAATGATGACATTCCTACAACTCTTTCCTACAATTCTGTTATGAGTATGTCAAAATATCATAATTTATTTTTTCTTTATCATTTTCAGTTTGTTGTATTCTTTGATATTACCTAGTAAAGAGTTGTATATATAAACAAATATAACCAAAACATATAATAAGTGACAAATTATACTTTTAAAAATAATTTCATGTTCAAGCTCAAATTCCAAGAACTTTGCGCCCTACAGATGATTTTTATTTTCTATTTAACTGAATTGATTTAGATATCACTTACATAAATTAGCATTTGATAATGGGAACCTGTTAAATTTATGAATTATTTCTCACCAAAATCCAGATTCAAGTTAAATTTGAAGAAATGAAAAGATATGATAATCCTGGGACTGTTTCTCAATATTTACAATAATTTCCTGTGATTGAGTTCTGGCTTTCATTCTATATCTTGCCATAAATCTCACCAACTTCTATTGCATTTGTAAACTGGCTCATGTATTGAAATTTCCTCTTTGAAATCTCTAGAAATTCACTCACATTTCGAATCCTTGATGTAAAGTATGCAAGAAAGTAACTGTTAGGACACCATGAAAGGACACCACACAATGCAGCCACTTGGCTTTTTTTGGTCTTTTTTAGAGAGAGAGAAAGAAAGAACTCTAGCATGGGAGGAGGGTGGGATGGAGAGAGAATCTTGGGCAGGTGCCACGCTTAGTGCAGAGCCAGACGTGGAGCTCGATCTTACCGTGAGATCATAACCTGAACCAAAATCAAGAGTCGAAACTTAACTGACTAGGCCAGCCTGGTTCCCCTTATTTTGCTTTGTTTTTAACACTGCCCAGTGCAAAATAAAGACATAAGCTATTTTTAACTATCAAATATCACAGTCATCATAATTGGAAAATTTCACTACACTAATTTGTGGTAAAATTCCCATTAAAATCATTGGTTCTTTATTTCTAAGCTGTTTATAAAATTGTCTCATGGCAAAAGACAACCAGCTGAGGAGGCAACTATAATGGGAACAGCAGCTTAGTAGAAATTAAATGGACGGTTCCATCAGCCAACTCTGGTAAGGTTCTGCCTCTTACAAAAGACTATTCTAAAGATCAAAGACACTGATCAAAACCTCTAATTAAAAAGAAATACAGTGCAATAGAAGACAAGTTTAACTTCTCAAAGTAATCTATATAAAAATCTCACTTATAATTAATGAAGCAAATGCCCAACATCCTTGGATCATCACCTTAAGGTTTTATAGATGACACCAGGCCAAATGCTTGGTAAAAGCACACAAAGATATTTTGAGAAACATATGAAAAAAGAACTCTGAAAAATTCTTTATGTAATAATAAACATTACATATATAGCAGCAGAGGAAATCAAGACATACTTTTAAGCCATAAAAGGCTTACAGAAGATCATTTTTGTACTCATCTTTTATACTATTGTTCCTTAATGACACCACTCATTTTTTCATTGATAAAATGCAGATCCCAAGATGGTCTACCTCATAGTATTGTTCTAAGTATTGGATGAGTTAATATTTCAAAACATTTTAAATAAGATCAGTGTTAATATAAGGCTAGACCAAAAATAAATACATAACTGGATTCAATCAACAATAGTTGAGCATTTTTTTAAGCATTGGGGATAAACAGTGAATAAAACAAAGTCATAAAGACAATAGATAGTAGCAGATGCATAGATATAAATATTAATTAAAAAAAACAGTGGAGGGCACCTGAGTGGCTCAGTGGGTTAAAGCCTCTGCCTTCGGCTCATCTCATGATCCCAGGGTCCTGGGATCGAGCCCTACATCGGGCTCTCTGCTCAGCGGGGAGCCTGCTTCCTCCTCTCTCTCTGCCTGCCTCTCTGCCTACTTGTGATCTCTGTCAAATAAATAAATAAAATCTTTAAAAAAAAAAAAAACAGTGGAGTTATGGCAAAGGACAGAGGTGTTGTGATGTTGGGCATTGCTATTTTATCCAGGGTGACAAGGGGATGCATGATTCATGACACACAACAGGAAAAGTGACACAAGGGACATGAGAGAGTCACACAAATACATGCTGCATGAGCCTTCCAGGTAGAGGGAAGAGCTCACACAGACAGGCAAGCTGAAACACGGCTAAAGGAAGAGACAAGGATAGCCAGGAGGCCAATGTGACCAGAAAATAGCAAGATGGGGTAAAGCAGAGGAAGATGAGTTTAAAAATTTGGCCAGACCATATGGTGACTTTTTTTTATAGAGACTCTAGTTTGTAGTCAGATTAAGACTGGAAAACGATCTTTCTAGTTGTAATACAAGCATCGTGCAAAACTGAGAAGTATCAGTTAACTTCTTATGGAAATTTGAGATTTAGTTATTTAGTTTAAATAAAATTACCCACTGTAGGCCACGTTACCCACTGAAAACCTTCTGTTTTCTAGGATCCAACATGATTGTGCTCTAGTAACTACTTAAAAATAGAAAGTGGAGGACACCAACCTTGAGCCCTTTCCTCTAGCCTAAGGCACACCTGGAGACTGGTTGTTGGTTGTTTCTTCCTTGCCATAATAACATAAGGACTTTGTAAATATCCAACAATTGTTCAGTAGTTATTCACAAACTAAAAAGCACTGATGAATCAACACAAAAATAATTTAGAGGAATTTCTCAACAAGAGCCAATAAATAATAAATGAACTTCTATATATAATAGCTTCATAAATATTTATTACCAGATTTCAAAACTTTTTTCTGATATTATTACATCTGATCTTATTAGAGCAGACTTTTGATTAAAAGTTGAGCAACTGGGGCACCTGGGTGGCTTAGTGGATTAAAACCTCTGCTTTTGGCTCAGGTCGTGATCCCAGAGTCCTGGGATGGAGTCCCGAGTAGGGCTCTCTGCTCAGCAGGGAGCCTGCTTCCTCTTCTCTCTCTGCCTGCCTCTCTGCCTACTTGTGATCTCTGTCTGTCAAATAAATAAATAAATAAAATCTTTAAAAAAAAAAGTTGAGCAACTGACATGCATTTAATAAAGTTAATTATATAACACCCTAACTATTGCAGGTGTGATGGGGGAAGTAACAGTGGCCCTAAGATGTCCATATTCTGATACCTGAATCTCGGCTGAATATGGTACTTCATATGGCAGAGGAACTTTGTAGAATGATAAAACTAAGAATATTGAGATGTGAAGAATATCCTGGATTATCCTGATGGGCCAGTGTAAGCAGAAGTGTCCTTATGAAGGAAGACAGAGAGAGTCAGAGACAAGGCTTGGAAAAGGCTATGTTGCTGGCTGTGAGGCCATGAGCTAAGGAAATGAGAGTAGCCTCTAGAAGCTAAAAAAGACAAAGAAATCGATTGTTCCCTAGAACCTGAAGAAGGAACAAAGCCTGCAGAATTCTTGACTTCTGATTTTCTGACTTCCAAAACTGTAAGATAATAATGTTGTTTTAAACCACTATATTTTTGGTAATTCATCACAGCAGCAATGGAAAACTAATACAGCAGGTTAAATAAAAATGCATGATTGGATATTTTTCTGTTCAAAGTCTTTTTTTTTCCTATTTTAATCCAATGAGAGAACTATGAATATTTGGAATATTTATGGAAAACTTAAAACAAAAAAAAAGACAAAATCATTAATCTACTTTCTTTAATTTAAATAATGAGGGTTGAAAATTTAATCTCTACTAATTCAAAAATTCTATTGTTCTTTTTTTTTTTTAAATTAGGCTCCAATGCAGGGCTAGAACTCACAACCCTGACATCAAGACATGAGCTGAGGTTGGGTGCTTAACAGAGACTGAGCTTCCCAGGTGCCCCTGAAATTCTACTATTCTAATGTTTCCCTTTTATTACAAGAGTTCGACCAGTCTGCCTCTTCTATTCTTGCTTGAATTTCCCAAATTTACAATACAATTATAAGAACTTTGATGAAATGTTTTACTTTAATTATTCTAGCATCAGCTTCTCACAAAATACAGGCATTTAATGAACATTTCTGGAGTAAGCTGATGCATGAAAATGTACTAAAAATCAAAGCCAACATTCCCAAAACCAAGCCTATCTTTTGCTCAGAATCATTTGTTTCATCTGTCTTTCCTCATTTCCCTCTTTTTTTTTTTAATTCCATTGTGGTCAGTGTACAGTGTCATATTAGTTTCAGGTGTACAACTTAAGTGATTTGACAAGTTTATACATTATGCCATGTTCACCACAAGTGTAGCTTTTATCTGTCCCGCGTACATCGCAGTGTAATACAGTATCATCGACTGTATTCCCTATGCTGTGCTGCTTATTCCTGTGACCTATTCACTCTGTAGCTGGAAACCTGTATCGTTAGCCTCTTCATTTTCAAGAAATTATTTATTAACAAGCACCTATTTTGTACAGATGAGTTATTTTTTCAAGTCAAAGAATACAAGGCTAATATTAATTAGAATTACCGTAGACTGATGCTTTAAAAGGAGCAGCAAGTTAAACAGCGTACATAAATGAAAAAGTAAAGTGGGTTCAATTCTCACAAAGAGAGAAATGTGATCTTCTCTTCAAGCACTAGTTTTATGATAAGACAGTGAAAATAATGTCATTAGATGACTAATGCTTTAATCATTATAATCTTTTATCATAAAATAATTTGGCTATGCAGTATTTGAGCATGAAATTAAAGGGGTAGAGAGAAAAATTTTAGGCAGATCATATGAAATATATGATGAAAACTAGAGTAGGTTATACTTTGTTCTCTATGAGGAGGGACATATTTAATATTTTTGAAGCATTTTGGTGATGCATATCATCAAATTAGCTTCAAAAATATATACAAATATGTATGATTTATGACATATCTTAATCTTTTACATATATGAATATTTGAAGCCAATTTGAATATATGTATATATGTATAAATACAATATATATTATTTAAGATACATCTTAATATATATTACATATAGGAAAAATCCGAAGCCAATTTTATATCTATTTGAATATATGTACATATGTATATAAAACCAAGCTAGGTCATGAACAGGAGTTTCTGATAGTAGAGACCCTACCCAGAGAATAAGTGTCTGTACTTGAGGCTTCCTAAAAGTGATTGACTATAATTAATTATAATTGATTACTGATATGAAACAAATCTATTTTTGTTGTGTAGCAATTAAAAATGTATATTAATCAGTTGTCAGTTCAATGATTTATGCACAATTCCATAGAATTATGGGATATAAGATACATGAGTTGAATAAGAACTTGGCAGATACTTATTACACCTTTTTTTTTTTAATTTATTTATTTGACAGACAGAGATCACAAGTGGGCAGAGAGGCAGGAAGAGACAGAGAGAGGGGGAAGCAGGCTCCCCGCTGAGCAGAGAGCCTGACGCAGGGCTCGATCCCAG
Source organism: Taxidea taxus jeffersonii (assembly GCA_003697995.1). Lineage (NCBI taxonomy): Eukaryota > Metazoa > Chordata > Mammalia > Carnivora > Mustelidae > Taxidea > Taxidea taxus. Next base: position 5,107 of record ML097197.1, on the reverse strand, counting down.
GACCCCAAGACCACGACCTGAGCCAAAGGCAGAGGCTTCAACCCATGGAGCCACCCAGGTGCCCCACAACACCTTATTTTTAGGCATTTCACCCGCTGCCCTGAGATCATGTGGACTGTCCATTTCCCAAGGGCTTACCTTAGGATAAGTGTAATATAAAATTTATTATGAAACACAATTTAATAAACTTGGTCATAGTGCGTATTACAGGATATGACATAATAATTGTTGATTAACCTGGGAAATCCAAATTCGCTTTTCAGAAAGTGGAAATAAATAGAAAATTATAAATAGAAACATAATAAGCAAAAAGTAATTAATTACTAATTCATTCATTAATAATATAAGTTTTATGATACTTACTCATTAGGTACTACCTAGAGAATTACTACAATTCACCAACAACAAAGATATTATTGTATTACAAAAATCAAATATTTTCACCTGGTTTTGTTCATTAAAAGTCATTATAAACATTTGTTTTGAGTTTCTCACTAAAGAAAATAGAAATACAAAGATTCGGGTATTAGGAGCAGATTCCGTGGCTCAGGAAATTATGCTGTTTTTTGAATAAGAAAGAATAATACTCCGTTCTTTTGCATGGACTTTAGTTTCATATTAGTAAAATTTATAAGGCTAACAGGAGAACATGTTAAAATAAATTCCCTTTGGTTTTCTGAGGTGATATAATGCTTATTGATGGGATCAAAAAGATGAAAGAGAATTGGATAAATATGAAAGGCAATAATATTAAGATCATTTTACTTGGATGAGATACATTGTTAACACACTACTCAAAAGATATCTGAAAGCTAACCAAATTAATTTACAGATATACAACTTTGATGATGGAAAACTACCAGTAGGGAGTAATATTCTGATATGACATTCTAATTAAGTATGCACATAAATATGACCCAGCATTTACACTCCACCAAGTAGATTTCAAAGAAAATTTTCAGAGGTCCAAAAAGTGATATGGATGAAATTATTTATTGCAGCACTACTTTTCATTGTGATGAATTAGAGGTGAACTATCCATCCATCTGAATGAATGGATGTGTTTTAGATGGAATATTATTTAGAAGGAAAAAATAATGGATTGAATAGTCACATAGCAACGTGGCTGGATCCATTACAAGGCAGAACTTCATGGGGGAAAAAAGAACTACACGATAAATGTATACACACATATATACATGTGTGTGTGATTTGCCTAAATTAAAAATATACAAAAATAACATTGTATGTCAACTATACTTCAATAATAAAAAATGTTTCTGTAAGAATATATTAAAACAACAGATAAATATTAAACAAAATGTTCTGAGGATTAGACTGATTATAGATGTACAGGGATAAATAAAACTAGGAGAGCAGCATGGGATAAAGAAGATTATTAAATAAAAATGGCAGCTTCTCAGACATTGATAAAAATGTACTAAGAATTTAGGAATGCCACTGACTCAACCACTCATCTGCTTGTTGCAGTTTTCTTTTCTAAAAAGAAGTTCTCATTTATAGACAAGTGACATCAATTCATTTATTAAATGTATGTTTATTAAGCTCTCAGCATATACCGTACCTCAATTTAGATGCGAACGTAACAACAGTGAATGACAAACAAAAATATCTTCCCTGATAAGAATTCACATATTGATATTTAATATAAACCAGTATTTGAAAGTTGTATTTCATATAAAATCACTGGAACATGAAAATGGAAAATTTAAGATTCTTTCCTTATTTATAAATTTATTTTTAAAGACTGGATCACAACCATTATGGAAGTAAAGATTCTGGTCAACACAGTATATTTAGGTAGACCCAGAATATGAGCCCGTAGAGACAGGCAATCAGTAAATATTTTCTGAATGGTTGAATGATTTAACCGCTCCATTTTAAAATTATAAATGCAAAATACACATTTGAAAAGGACAAACTGGCAAAGCTTTGTGAAATTGCGAAGATTTCAATGCAACTGAATTGAATCCAGTGTCTAGAGAGACAAACTTAACTTTACCTATAGTATATAGGAATTTAACTCCAAATTAAAAAAAAAAGTCAGTCCAAGTTACCAAAAAACTAAAGTCGCTTCAGAGAGGATTATTTCTCGTTAAGGGTTTTGAGCTACTGAGTCGCAGCTTCAGAGAGAAGACGGTGGGCATTTGTAATAGAGAGTGAGAGTCACAGTGCAGAGTTAAGTGTATTGGTTGCAGACACTCTCCTTTTTGACTATACTTTTCATCTACATAAGCGTTATAGTAAGTGAGATGTTTTTCTCTGCGTTCTCTATAATATGAATATTATGAAAAAAGGTAAAGTTCAGAAGTAGCTCTGTGCTTTGCTATAAAGTTTCGATGAACTCAGAGTTAGGTTTTGACTGAAAACTGCTAAGGTTGATGTTTACTGTCAGCAGGTCACCTTAGCCTTAGGTTCCACAGTGTTCTTCAAAGTTTCCAGACAATCAGAGCTCTGGGGACTACACTGTGATGAGAGCAGAGGAGTTTAAACAGTCTTGGCTATGCTGCCCATGTAAAAGCAAATAACCATTTACTCTATTATCTGAGGGGATTTAAGAAGAATACACTGGCTACGTTCACTTGCTGCTCTGATTTAGGGAAGACCTATCCGGCACCACAGTTGCAATCATAGCGACATCTTGGTTAAGACTGCGGAAGTCCATGGTTGTGTGCCAAAATTCATTTGGTAGTTGCAAATAGCCACGGAGTAGATATGACAAGAACACTCTATCTTGGAGAGCTGCACTGTCTACAGTTCCCCTGATATGACGAGTTGCTATGCTTCATCTTCATGGCTGGGGCTGGGAGGGCAGTTCCTGGGATTTCTGACTGGCTTTCTCTGCTGTGACAGTTCTTGCTCCACAGGAGAGGAAATTAATTGAAGGGCTCTGCCAGCTGCTAAGTAGATTCATCCCAATTATGTAGTTGAAGACCAGGGTAATGATGACAGAGGACCCACGGTGAGACAGATTCAAGCCAGTGTTCTGTTTACATATGAGCTCCATGTGCCTGCACTCCGATGGCATGGCCATGCTGGCGTTGGGGGCCCCCTCCTATCTGTATCGCTGCTCTCACAAAGCCTGACATTCTTTATCCCCCTGTGTGCAGGCAGGCTGATAAATGGGCACCGACCAATTTGGGTAAGATTTGGGAGAGCATTTACTATTTATATTTTTAACGGTCTTCAGGGTCCTTTCTCAGAGGGAACCAGCCAATCTACAATCAATGAGCCACAGACTTGAGAACTGCTTCGGTCTAGAAACTGGACAAGCAATCACAATTTCCCATTTTAGTAGATGACATAAGTCTTCCATTTAGTGGTGCTTAATTTTTTTCTGGCTGTACAAGGTAATAAATACTCTGTATGGCTGCTCATCTACATGATCCATAGGAACACTGAGCAAGGTCTATTAGACATTGCCATAAATCTCCGCAGGCCATGCTCATTGCCATTCCAATTTTGCTGATAATGGCGGTAATTATGTCAACCATGTCCCTGACAGGTAAGTGCCACCACATGGATCCCACTCATTTAGAATGCTGCCAGTCTCCCTGACCTTAGGGAGCCCAGTTCTCTATCAGCATCTTTTACAGTGAAACCCTGACCTATAGAGGATAGTGACTGAGCTTCTCAGAGATGCAGGTACCACTTTCTAGTGGTCCCTTACAATTCCCGTACTGCTGTATTAGGACTTGTTTCACATGTCCTTCCAAGGATGTTAAATCACTGATCATAGGAAAGGGCATAGGAGAGTAAGAAATTCTTCTGTAGCCAACTTTGTAATGCACTTCACCCTCAACTCATCCCAACAGCTTAGTCTAAAACCCTCAGGCTCCAGTGGAACATCTGTAACCCAGACAACTGCTCACACATATGAGCTGAATCTTGCAAATCTATCAGTAAATAACTATTTCCTTTCATGTATTTTCTGGATGGGACTATGCACGAACCTGACCCTCTGTATTGATCTGGAAGTTCTGATGATATTCAGACATGAATCTTCAGGGAGATAATCATTATCCTGTGAGATTAGTGTTGAGGCCATGGAAGACTTTCTCAGTGCTAGCAGTTGGGAAGGATCTATTTTGGCTTTCTCAGGGGGTTTTAGGAGAATCTTAAGAGGTCAACTTTCTGAAATTCATTTACCCATCTGTTCCCATCCCAACTCTGTGTTCTTATTTTGTATCAGAGCCCTAACTTTATTGTGAAGACTTTTTGACACTGCACATTTATTTGCCTTTGAAGTTCTTCTAAGACCATCCTAGGCCTAATCTTCATCACTGTTTGCCTTCCATCTGCAAGAGTTAAAGGTCTGTATAAACGCTTCTTCAGAAACCTTCTGGTTTCACAGTGTGCCCTGAGTTGATAATAGCTTTAGACTGGCATTTGTGTTTTTCAAGACTTCTCTGGCAGTTAAGGGAAGAGCTGCCTCCACAATCTTAATTGCTATTATCTCCATACCACCATACTACTCAAGTACTAGAGCTACTACATGACCCAAGGCTTCCTTCCCTCTTCTCCCTGTACCTATTCCCATTCAGCACAGGGAAAAGTCAGAATAATTGTGAGGCTACCACATACCAGAGCTCATAGCACCTCTGCTTCTACCAGTAAATTGTCTTTTTATCCAGGATCCTCTGAGTGATCGAGGTCAGAATCCCATCATGAGCAGCTGCTTTCTTGGGCCCCTTCCCTTACACCTTTCTTATTTTGGGTTCCACCAAAGCAGAGCCTGAAATGAGAATTTCGTTGCAAGCATACTATTTGGGAGGTAATTTCAGGAACAGGAGGGAACAGTGGGGAGGGTGAAAGAGGGAAAAGGAAAAGATGATAAAGTGTGCGTTACTGATTGGGCCACCGCTGTGGGAAATGCTGCCCATTTCTGTGGGGCATCCCCTGATGATCCATGAAACACCACGTCAGCATTCTCCCTCTGATATAAGAAGCAATTCATCCACTAATCCCCATTCCATTTGATTGATTGTTGCCTCCGGGGCCTTAATTTCCCAAGACTTTCAGGCTGCCCCTTGTTGCTACTTGGATGGCTTTCCTTGGCTATAGGACCAAAAAAAAAAAAAAAAAA